>CAUYQG010132600.1:0-55238 GCA_963574415.1 Tarsius wallacei
CCTGAGCCTGCGGGTTCGAGACCCACCTGGGCAACTTGGCGAGACCTCATCTCTACAATAAATCAAAAAATCAGCTGGGCATGGTAGCACGTGCCTGTAATTCCGGCTACTCGGAAGGCTGAGGCGGAAGGATCGCCGGAGTCCAGTGGATCGAGGCTGCAGTGGCTGGGAGTGGCCACTGCACTCCAGTCTGAGCAACAGAGTGAGACTCCAACTCAAAAAAAAAAAAAAAAGAGAGTGTGTGGCTTCTAGAGCCTCTAGGACTCTCTCCCAGAGCCTCTAGAAGAAACGCAGCTCTGTCAACACTTTAATTTCAGTCCAGTGCAACCTGTGTCATGTTTCTGACCTAAAGAGAGCTGTAGGGTTAAAAATGTCTATTGTTTACACTCCCACCAACAGTGTAGAAGTGTTCCCTTTTCGCCACACCCTCTCCAGCAACTGTTATTTTTTGAGTTATTTTTTAAAATTTTTATTATAAAGATGTGGGGTACCTTTCAGGGTTAGGTATACAAACATTGATCATGCAGGTTCCCTTCTTGATGAGGTATGCCCCTCCCTCCCCTAGCAGTTTCACTTAACTGCCAATCCTACCCCTCCCTCCCTTGACAGTTTCCCTCTACTGCCAATTGCTTTCTTATAGCATTATAATTGTTCAAGATCCATTTATGAGTGAGAACATATGGAACTCTGTTCTTTGTTTCTGTGATAAATCACTGAGTATGATCGATTCCAAATTCATCCAAGTTGCTGCAAAGTACCGAGCTCCCTTCTGCGAAGTCCTTTGCTCAGGATAGCCAGTATTTATCAATATTTATTTCTCTTATACAAAAGAGGATTTCAGGGTTAGGCACATCACGTGCTTTCATGACTTCTGGATAGAGTGAGATACACCTCTTTCTAGGTCATTCTCTTTTCCATTTTCATTTTTTAAAAATATTCTCCTTTAGAATTGAAAAGAGATAGACCTAGAAAGAGGTGTATCCATAAATCATGAAAGCACGTGATGTGCCTAACCCTGAAGTCCTCTTTTGTATAAGAGAAATAAATATTGATAAATACTGGCTATCCTGAGCAAAGGACTTCTCAGAAGGGAGTTCAGCATCCATAAGAAAATGCCTGGGTGAGCTTGTTACAGTTCTGGTTGCCCAAGAAAATTATATTTTCCCTACATGAAAAGAATAACAATAGTGAGAAAAAAATGTTATTGAGCATTTGAATGGTGCGGTCATTCAGTCATTCATCTTTCCATTCAACCAATGTTTTGTTAAGCGTCTACTACAGACTAGATACCATGCTAAGCATCCTCATGCTGTGGCAAGGTAGACTGACTCCTTGTCCTCTCAGAGATTACAATTATATGATGGAAAGAAACCATCTTACTCTCTTGTATGTTACCACTTATGCTGTTTTGAAGGGGAAGGAGGCATGCTTAGAAAGAAAATAACAGGAAGCATGTAGCCAGTTTGGGTACCAGAAAGGGTCCTCTGAGGGACTTCTGGTTATGAGAAGTAACCAAGGAAAAGCTTCTGTGTTGTTCACAGAGAACAGCATCTGTGAAGGGAAGCAGTGAACAGAAAGGAGGTTGGCAGCCAGTGCTAGAGCGGGGAGGTAACATCACATGGGATGAGGATAGTTGGTAACAGCCACTGCACAGAGGCTCACAGGCCAGGGTGAATGTGCAGAGGAGGCAGCCAAGTGATGAAAGAGTGGTGCACGAAAATGCCTACATCATCCAGATTGTATTTAATTAATTAATTAATTTTGAATTGGGATTTGACTCTGTCACCCAGGCTGGAGTGCAATGGCACGATCATAGCTCATCACAGCTCTGACCTCCTGGGCTCAGGTGATCCTTCTACCTCAGCCTCCCAAGTAGCTCGGACTATCACACCACCACGCCTGGCTAATTTTGTAAATTTTTTGTGGAGTCTAGGTCTTCCTATGTTGTATAGGCTTGTCTCGATCTCCTGAGCTCCAGCAACCCTCCCACTTCGGCCTCCCAAAGTGCTGGGATAACAAGCATGAGCTACCGCACCCAGCCTCAGATTTTATTTTAAATCCCTCTGCTATGTGAAGATGTGTAGTAAATATGGAGAAGTGAAATCAGAAGCATCTTTACGAGGCTGCCATTGAGACAGGCTTGGCAAGTGTGTGACCTGTACAGTAGCACAGAGCTCCCTCTCAGAAGGGTCCTGCTCTTGGTTCCAGGCTCTGCCACTCCATCCTGAGGTTCTTCCTGATTGTTAAACAACAACACTTGAATTTGTATTTTTCACTGGGACCCCAAAATTATGTAACTATTACTGGCTGTTATAAAAAACTAGTTTCAAGATAAAAAGAAGATGTCATAACCTAGGATCATGGAACTAAGAATTTGCCCAAGGGATCTCTGTTCTACAACTGGAATCCAGTATTAGAGCGCCACCAATATGTACTCCTATTTAGGTCCATATAGAGCAATTAACTTTTTTATGTGATATTAACATCTAATCATCAGCATATAGTCCATCCATTTAATAAATACTGGTTGACTAGAAATTGCTGATTGTCGCCATCTTCTGTGACTACATCCGTAAATCATGAATTTGCAATAGAGATGAACCCCACAAGATGTGACACATTTACACTTACCTTTCCATTTCACTAATATCTGTTGAGCCCAAGGCATGCAAAAGACTCCGTGTTGTAGACCTGGAGTGATGCAGGTATTTTCTGTTAGGAGCTCATTGTCAAGTTTAAAGTTAACACCCAAATAACCATAATAACACAAGGGTAGACTTGTAAAGTGGATGCAAAAAAATGCATTGTCAGAGACTCCATTTCTCTGGAAGAATCATTAGAAATTTTATCAAGTGTTTCTGCTTATGTAATCACAGAAGTTCAAAGATGTGTGTCATGACACCAGACTGTGGGATGACATTATTGTGACATTTCATTTTAATTAAAACCAGATATTGCCAGGGATTCCATGGTAGACATCTCCCAATATGCAGTAAGCCACAAGATTGTCGGGGTATATTTGAAAATCCCACTTAGAAGATAAATATTACCAAGGTCTTTAAAGTAAAAAAATTCAGAATGCCCCTCCTTATTCCCTGCAAATGAAATAGATCTATGATTAAAATAATTCTTAGTGTTCACCTCAGAGTTGAAAAATAAAAACAGCATTTTAACTGGCAGGTGGAAATCTATTAACAGATGAATAAAAGCATCCTCGTTGTAGCTCAGCTGATCTATCTTCAGTTTCACGGGCTACACAAACAGCAGGCACATGTGGATGTGTTCGCTATAGCATGGAACTCCCACCATGGAAAAGCCTAGTTTGATGACCAAATTTCAAAGCTGGGGCCCAAAGGAAAACACACACACACACACACACACACACACACACACACACACACCTCTACACACATGCCTACACACATGCCAGACAGAAGAGACACAGGCAGTAGAGAGATGGACCCACACCCCAGAGACTAAGACCTCTGCCCCTGTAGGGCTTTGCCTGTCATGCATCACAGCTCTGAGGCTCCAGGCGTCTCATCCCAGGACATTTGTCATACTTTCAGGCTTCCGTGATTCAGGTCAGGCAGAGCTTCTAGGGCAGATCTCCTGAGACGAACTCGAGGCTGTGGCTTGCCTTGCATTCAACTCCCTATTGAAGCCTGTACCTATAGGATGAAGCCATCATGTCTCCAAAGCACTCATGCCATGAAACATTGTGGTGAGAACACCCCTCTTGGTGTAGCCTGCACCATGTTGGGCAACAGAGCCACCCTCGCCTCTTGGTCCTACCACTCTTGAGGTGGCGTTGAAGAAGGCTGCACTTGCTCTCTAATCATTGAACCTGACAGTTCACAGAGGAGTTTGACATGAAGACACGGGGGGCTGGGGGACTGAGGACACAGAGACATTGAGAAGACATGAGACATCTTGGGAAATGGGTCTCAGTCTCCCAGCTGGACTAGGAAACAGCAAGAGTGCTTTGGACAGCTCCTTATCCATTCTAGGCATCAGTGTCCTGGTCTGGGCTTCCAGGACCTCTCTCCTACTCTGTCATGGCAGCTTTCTTCTTCCACTTCTCCCTTTCCAGGCCTTTTATGTGTCACTGCCAGTGGACTCTGCTGAAAGCTCATTTTCCTGTTCACTCTTCAGTGGCACTTCTCCAACCAGGTCCTTCACATGGCATCCAAGGCTCTTTGCAAGCTCACTGCCACCTATTCTGCCAGTCTTATATTTATTATTCTTGGCATATATATTATCTTTGAGTCAAGCAGTCCCCAACATGCCCTGCCCCTTCTGGGACAGCCTCTGTGTTGGCTTACGACATGCATCTCCTCTGACTCTCCGTGCTCCCTGCCTGTTGAAATTCTGATTCTTCAAGGTGCTTTCATTGCCTACTCCAGGAAGCTTGTCTATATTTTCCCACCAGATACAATATTTATCCCCTCTGAACTAAGAGACTATCCATTTTACATCTATGTTAACGTCTGCTATGCGCATGGCTGTTTACTTGAGTCATTGAGGTACTTGGACTCACCTATCTCTCTACCACTAGCCCAATTATATGCACCATGAGGAGATGCTTTTATATCTCTGTCTCACATCATGCCTGTGGGTTATACAACAAAGGCTCAGGAAGATTTGCTTAATGACTGGCTAGGAAAGGGTAGATTCTTCATTCTATTCTGAGATTATGTTCCACAGCCATTGTACTTCTAGCAAGATCTTAGGAGAGTCCATTGCTAAAGGCAAAACAAGCAAATAAAAACCCCTAAATGTGTAATACAGCCCAAAATAGCGGACTGTATTGTACTTTTTTCAGGGAGAGTTTGCTTTATAGTTACCACTTCAAGAGCCTGTGGTTGGATAATCATATGGACTAGTTAGTCTGTGACAGTCCTGCTTTTTGTGCCTGTAATTATTGATTATCCCCCTTCACTATCGAAAGAGTTCTGGTTTAAATGATAAATTGTGGTCACTTACCCTAAGGACCATTTTTGTGGACAAGCGAAAAGATTTCCCTTACTTGTGAACATTGCATTTGTTTTCTAAAGCTATTTCAGGGGTGGGATAGATTAGCATCCCACCCATTTCTTCCCAAAGCTTCAGGATCATCTAAAACGCAAATCAATCAATAGTCACACAAAGCAAACAGTGATAAACAAACAGAAAAACAACCGGACAACAAAACAAGTCCCAAAGGCTGAGCCATTTGAAGTAAGAAAGTGTAAAATACAAGGCTCAAGATCGCCGGGAGAGAGGTGTTTTCCTACTCCTTTTTCTCCTTTCTCTCCTGGGGATTCTTCATTAGACTCAACTGAGGCCTGGAGTTGGAAGTTTTATATTCTCAGTTGGTAAGCATACCTATTAAAGAAGCAATGTATGCACGTTAGCACCCTGGCCCCAGCAGGGTCTGTGTGTTCCCCGCCAGCAGTGGACACCATGCCAGGAGAACCTGACTCCTAGTGCAGAAGGATTAAGAAAAAAAGTCAAACAATGCCAAAAAAAAAAAACCCACATAATTCTTTTCTGTACTCTGTGGTTTGTTTTACTTAGGAAAACGGCCTGGTTATACCCTGCAGCACGCATTCATTACAGTGATCTTTGACTGGCAGATGCAGAGGAATAGGATGCATATTTTAGTGCTTATTATAATACCCTGTCCAAAAACAACTTGACAAATTTGTGATTTCGACAATATCTCATTTTGCTGGCTGCAGTGCTCTGTGATTGTCTGGCCCACGTGGCTTCCAGATTATGCATACCACCAATACTTCTCATTAAAATGGCCACAGTTCACCAGTTTCGGTAGCTTGGAACGAACTTGGAATGAATTATTATACAACAAAGAGGCTGCTGTCATGCAGAACAAAAGACAAGCAAAAGAGAGCTTTGGCTTAATGAGGCTAAGTGAGTGTCTCCTCTGCATCACAGCTACTTGACGGCCTTTGAGCAGGGATTTTTTTCTCCACAGGCCAAAACCTTTGGTCTATTATTTTGTGTTTATGCACCTTGAGGCTAATATACATTTTAATATGCTGCACATGGAGAAAAAAATCAGCCATTAGATTAGAACATGTGCACTCCCTGTTAAATTAATGACAACCGAACATAGAGATAAATTTAGGTTTTCATATTTAATTATAGCACACTGCAGTACGTTTAGCAAGGATAAATTGCACTATTATTATGCTTCATTTTTTTTGACATCTTCTCCTATTAATGGTGCACACTTGCCCTGGCACCACCACACCGCCGCCATTGCCCTGCCCCATGCTAGCATCTCCAGCTGTCTTCCTCCTCTTACCAATCCTAGCCACCGCATTGATTGGTATATTATTTTACTTGTTAGGTGTAGTGAGAGAACTAATGCTATGTTAGCAGTTCCGCATTGATAAGAATGTAACTTGTAAGAAAAAAATTATCAGTCCTCCTTGCTGCCTCAGATCATGGAGATGGGCTCAAGTTCTCTACTTTTCTGAACCCCCAAAGGCACAAAACACAGCACATGACTCTGACTAGCTGATGTATCACTATGACACAGATGACCTGTGTACAAAGCAGTGGCCATAACAATCCTGTCACTTTTTGGAATTTTCCTCTGTAGATTTTAATCTGTTTTTTGGAGAAAACGGGAACACTTCAAGGAGCAAAAGTTGCAGGGTAATGAAGACCCAGCAGTCTTTGGGGGAAAAAAATAGCAAAGCTGATACTAGAGATTATGAATATTGCTGTTCAATCTTCCAAGGCCAAAGCAGGAACAGATTGTTAATGTGACAGAAATGTCAAAATGAGCTTTTCATGTAGAATGACCAGACCACTGCTAGTTTTTTCCATCTGGGGGTTGTTATTTTACCTTCCATTCACTGAGTGTCTTTGGAAACATCTGGGACGTATAATTTAGCTTACTTCATATACAGGTTAATAGAGTTGCAGTCAGTTGCCCAGAATGTAAAAGCTTCTTATTCTATCTTTGAATAAAGCTGAAAGAAAAGCATTTACCCATGTCTGCATTAAGAAAGCATACCCATTTGTTGTCTTTTTGCTCTAAAAAGCCACTTAAATTAGTAAAGGTCTTAAAGGCAGAGAATATTTTTCCAGGGTATGAGAGTCAAAATCCAGCTCTGTGTTCTTCTGAGATTTATCTTTTAAGGGATATCTGTGTCATGGTGAAGCATGCTGGGGTTTGATGACCAGGAATCATGGCAGGAATAGCAATCCTTGTGTTAGGAAGTTCCACAGCTGGACATGATGCATGCACTAGAGGAATGAGTTGCCATTGGCTGGTGAGCCATCTTCTTGATAGCAGTCTTGACACATTTGTAAAGAATAACTCTCTGCCCGAATTCTGGCAAAATGAAATTTGCAAGATGACATATAAGAAATGGCTTTACAAAGATGGGCTGTTAAATTTGCTTTCAAAAGGGTTTTTGGTTTAAAATTTGACTCAACTAAAAACTAAAAGTGTGGGGTCATCTAGTTAAGTAGTCCAGCAATATGGCATGGTAAAAATGTATGTCTAAAAGAGATGTGTTTTTTATTCTGCAGGTGTTTGACAAACTTAAATTCTAAGAAACTCCTGTGGAAAAGAGATGAGGATGATATTTACTGTTTTATGGAGGTTGACCCTGAGTCACTAGGTAGAGAAATCTATCTGATAGACACACTCACTGGATACTACTAAAATTTCTTACTCAAGAGACTGAATTTAATTGTCCCAGAGGTTTTTTGTCTACCTGTGGACAAGTGATTCTGACATCTTGAGCAGGAACACTTAGTTGTCATCAGGTCATTTTGGGGGGTTAATTCACTTTGTAGTTCAGATAATTTGCTCTAATTGATCAAATGTCCTCAGTCCCAAATACTGTGGCCATTGGATATTTCAATATGCTTAAAGGAGATGCTAAGACAGCAGACAGGATTCTGATATAACTGTTATACCAAGAAAGAATTTAAAAATAAACCTTAGCCGGGCTCGGTGGCTCACCCTGTAATCCCGCGCTTTGGGAGGCTGAGTTGAGTAGATTGCCTGAGCCCGCGTGTTCAAGACCCACCTGGGCAACTTGGCGAGACCTCATCTCTCCAATAAATCAAAAAATCAGCTGGGCATGGTAGCACATGCCTGTAATTTCGGCTACATGGAAGGCTGAGGCAGAAGGATCACTGGAGCCCAGCAAGTCGAGGCTGCGGTGGCTGGGAGCGCCCACTGCACTCCAGTCTGGGCGACAGAGTGAGACTCCAACTCAAAAAAATAAAAAAATAAAAATAAAAATAAAAATAAACCTTGTTTCAAACACCCCTGGTAGAATGAAAGTAACTTCATTTTTAAAATAAATTGAATAATTCTAAAAATAATATGTGCTGGTCCTTAAAAATGCCCATATTATTTAAAGAAAAGCAAGAGACCAAACTATATCTAAATATAATTCCAGTTTCATTTCAAAAAATGTACTTGTGTACAGAAAAAAAAAGTTGTGATAACATCCATATATTAACACATTTCTGAAAGCAGAAATTCTGGATTTTTATTTTGCTTTTCTTTATTTCCTCAATTTTCAATAATGAGCATATATCTTTATAGTGAGAAAGAATAAAAATGAAAGCAATAGCTTTAGAAAGTTTTGTATGAGTCTCTAAAGAATTATTGATCAAATATTTCATCAAAATAGCCTTAGAAGGGCCAAATTTAAAAGAATCAAGACTATTCAAGTGTCAAGAAGCAAAGTCAGGAAGGGCATAAAGAATTGGCATTATTTTGCTTGCAGAACAAATGAAATCAGTTTAGCCAACAAAAAAGGGCTGAAGAGAAATGGCTACTTTTTAAAAAAGGATTATTATGTAAAGTTTTGTAAAAGGGGTAATAGTTTTCTTGGTCTACTGAGACTAAGTCTACCTGATTAAGGTAAATGGAACCAATATGAAGAAGCTAAACCTGGAGACTACTCTCCTGAGGATGAGCTGTTGGAAAGGGACTGAAAGTATCCCCGGAGTCTTCTGTTTCTTTTTGTTGTTGCTGTTTTTCTTTTCTCCTCATTCCTCTTCTTTGGTCTTTGAGAAAAAGAGACATGCGCACATATCTTTACTTCTGTATGTGCAGTGCTGTGTGAAGGAAGTTAGTTCTCGTTTCTTCTCTAGTGTTGCATGAAGTTTTCTTTAAAACACATGTGTCAGAATCCTTGAGTCAGTTCTACATACTCAACAGCAGGGCTGCATGCTGGAGTCCTAGTGAGGACAGATGTACTGATCTCCATTGTGCACAATGCTTACTCATGCCAAAAATGGCCCAGTGCTTTTCAAGTACAAGTTGATGGAAGAAGTGTCTACATTGATTTCCATTAGTACCTACCTTCTTCTCCTTTCTGCATTACATGACGATAAGGCTCAGAGCAGACGCATCGAGGGCCTCTAAATCTCATGTAGTACACTCTGTACCACATAGCCACAGGGAGTACACCAGAGATGCTCTCCAGCTTGTGCTTTGCCTTGCCTGCCCTTCTCAGGCCTTGAGTGTGACTTCATAACACGCAGAGTGTTGGTGGGGCTAGGGGGCAGTAGATGCTCATTGGAGACACTTTTCACAGGAGTTGATGATTCCTCGCCCATCCTAGAGGGTTCTGGGCCACCTCAGGTGAACCCAGGGAACACAAGGCGGGAGCTGTTCCACCCCAGAGGGCCCTGGGACATCTCACATGAATCCGGGGGACATGATGCAGGGGCTCCCCCACCACAGAGGGCCCTGGGACATCTCAGATGAACCCAGGGGACATGACACCTGAACTCTCCCACACCAGAGGGTTCTGAGACACCTCAGGTGAAACCAGGGAACATGAGGCAGGGGCTCCTCTACCCGAGGGTTCTGGGACATCTCAGGTGAACCCAGGAACATGACCCAGGGGCTCCCCCACCCAAGAGGGTTCTGGGGACACCTCAGGTGAACCCAGGGGCCTCTGGTCCTCCACAGTCATCCATTAATTCAGCTAAGATAACAAACCCTTACAGTATGTCAGACACTGTTCTGGACAGTTGTGATATACAAATTCAAAAAAGAGTCCACTCTTGTGGTGCTTCTATTTAGGTGAGGAGTATAAAAGTGAACAGCAACGAAAATAGCTGATGAAAATAGATGTGTGCTGGTGATGGGACCATGTGAAAAGAAAAAGCAGAGAAGGTGAGGGAGTTGCAGAGCATGGTGTCAGGGGACAGGTTGAAGCTTGAACACTGGGTGAATGGCAGTAAGCTCCAGCCTTGCTGGGAAGGTGCCAAGATGTGAGGAATGTGCCAGTGGGCATCTGGAAGAGACCTCCAGACAGAAGGAAGGGCCAGTGAAAAAGCTCCAAAGGTCAGCAAAGAGCAGGTTGTGTTGGGGTAAGGGGTGACAAGAGAGGAAGCCGTTGAGCGGGGTGGAGGCAGGTGGCCATCTCCACACCCTGGATGAGTTCCCTCCCAGTGCAAGAACCTTGGCCACCTTCGGTGCCTGAGCCTGTCTCCTGCACATCCTGTGACTGTCTCCTGGCATCCCGGGTATGCCTGACACGCATTTCTCAAGCTCCAGTTACGTGCCAGGGACTGTGCTAGAAATCACACGTGCAACCCTGCAGGCAGCAAGGCTGACATGTCTCTGAGCACCTCCCATTCTGCTTCACGCCTGATTGTAACCACTAGGCTGGCAGGGACTGCATGTCCTCAAAAGGGAGCCTTCTCCACCTTCTACATGTTTGCAAGTCTCTTGTACTCAGAGTCCACTACCAGCTCACATTGTAACTTGGCTTTGTGGTATAACACAAAATTAATCACATGATTATTGGAGGGAACAATGACACTAGAGTTTACTAAATGAGCTGCACCTTCAGAGCAAGCCAGAAACTTCTTTATTCTCTCTTGAATCCACTATGCTTCTTTTCTAGCCTTTGGATGAAACCCTGGAATTTTTCTGGTCACTTTTAGGCTTGAGGACACTCTCAGACAGTGAAGAGCTCAGCCAGGAGCTGCCAACTCTCCTCCCATGCACAGGTTCCCTGCTGTGACCCGTATGGCCAGCCCGATGGCAGCCATGCAGGACAGCCTGGCAAGGTTTGGCTGTCTGGTTCCCCTGCACCAACTCTGACACCCCCAGCAAGCTGGATTGAGGGACAAGGGGGAGTGCCTCAGGTTATGATGCTTGTTAGATGCTGCATCAGGCCAAGGGGCAGATGCTCACTTGCTGGCTCTTGTTCTTGAAGGACACCTCTGGGGGATCTTTGGAGCCTCTTTTGTAGTCATCTAGCCCTGCTGGTACCCTCTGCCATTGCCTACCAGGGCTCCCTGACCATCCACATTTTGCCCCTCTGGCCTCTGCTTGCTGGCATCACCACTCCTTGGCAGGTCTTTCGAGATAGTTCCATCACAGCAGCTTCTCACAGTGTCCCCACACGAGTTCCTGTGCCCAACCACCATGTGCAGACGTCTTCCCCAACCCTACTGTCAGAGAACCCCGACAGCCAGCATCTCACATAGCCCTTCCCAGGCAGCAAGCAGATGCCGGCTCCTGCCTTTCACTCTCCCTGGCTCCCACCGACTCCCAGGGGCATGCTTGCATCCAGGTGGCTTAGACCACTTCTGCAACAGCCAGCAGCTGCCCCATGAGGGCAGAGGTGTGCAAACCACAAACAGGTAGCCCAGAATAGGAAACACCGGCTCTTCGGGGGCAGATCCCTCTCTTGATCATTTTTGGAATGACTCCTAGCACTTGGCTTGAGATGGGGAAGACAGAAGATTCTGCAGGAGAGAGCAGGCAAGAACGCAGCATGTTTTACAGGCTGACAATACAGAATCTTTTCTCTAGTGTTGCCCCTGCCTCTCCTTAGAACCAGGCTAGAATGGGTGACAGATCCAGGTCCCAGATCCACAGCACAAGTTTGAATCACGTCTTACCAAGTCCCATCCCATCCTCTTCCAAAAGAAGATTTGCCAACATTTCCCTCATCTTTGGGGCCTCATCTAAGACTGGGAAACACCCTATACCATCCATAGTGCTATGAAGTTTTTCAGTCTCTGTCTTTGCTTTCAGTCTGTTGTTTGTAAACATTAAAAACCTTTTCAGGCTAGAAATATCTGGTAGTGTGGTAGTAACATAAAGACCAAGGATATACTGATGTTTCTGCTGGTTAAACCCAAGTTATAGGGAGAGGAGTTTTAAATACTACAAGCCCAAGATGTTTAAAATCTAGGAAAAGAACCCAGTCTTTGGACTTGATACTGTCTCGTTCTCTTGCCTACCTGGAAGTCGTGAGTATTACCAGGTTTTTCATAATGTTTTGATTTTCCTTTAAAAGATTCATCTTGTAAAACCATTTTGAGAATGCACAAGTTTTCATGACTTGTTCCTCAGGAGAACAAAAGTACTGGACAGTTTTCTAAGAACCACACTGGCTTGCTCCAGATGGAGCAAGGGATGTCTTGCTGCAGCATCAGAGGCAAGAGGTGAGACCGGACTGGCATTGAACAGAACAGAGGTGACAGAATCACAGGATCCCTAATTTGAGGCTCTCTTTGGAAATGAGCCTATGTTGTGAATTAGGTTTATGGATCCAAAAACATAGGAGAACATATGCAATCACAGCCGTTGTCTTATTTTTCAGAAGTACCAAACTCAGTGACCACATTTCAGAATTCCTGGAAAAAGCCAACATGGAATAGTTGCCTTGATGTTTTATGCGATAACATTTCCTGCCCACAAGCCTTGTTATGAGGTGGGAACGAGCCCGACCAAGTTGGTGTGGGGCCAGTGCACACTGACCCACTGCTGCTTACTAACCCACAGGCCATCCTGGAGCCAGAAGCCAGTGCCTGGTTCTCGGAATCCCTGGAAAACACATCGCCCTAATGAGCAAACACCATCTTGAATGACTCCTCCAGGGACTCCCAATTAGCTAAGCTTCTAGACTCACATCATTAATACTTCTCTCTTATTAGTGCATATATTTTAAGTCAACAAAGATTCTCAACACTGTGTCACCCTAAAACCCAACTTGTAGGAATATTTTCAGGAAATAAAATGCCAAAGAATGAAACTAATACAGTTTGTTAAGCAAATAATCTTAACAGCAGCACATGGCACAACTCTTCCCCAGCTCTGCAGACTGTGTCCCCTGCTGTTCCAGTTACTTCTGTGTATGCTTCTGACTGGATGAGGTCCGCCTGTCCCTATTGCCTGGGAGCCACACCAGCACCAGCAGCACAACGCAGCTTGTCCCAGGTTCTCCAGAGACATCCTTCTGGCCATGTGCTGCTTTCAGAATGTGTGTTGAACAGTGCCACTTGTCTCCCTTGGTCACCAGTGCCAGGATAACTATGGCATCATGCTGGCAGGAGAAACGGTCTCCAGTCGGTAACAACAAACAAGCTCCCTGCTCCTGACCCCACCATCTGTCCCGGTTTCCATGGGTCACCTTCTCACTGGAACAGGCCTCCAGCATCTACCAGTTAGGTCAGCTCTAATGTCCAGACCGCATCTGTACTTGGCTAACATTCTTTATCCAGAGTGGAAGGGGTCAGTGGACCCTGGAAAAAACCTTTGAAAGGTCTTCTGTTGATAAGCAGTGTGTTCAATGAGGTCTTGGATTGGGGATGGAGTGGGGAGATTTGTTGGCAAAGAACTTCTCTGACTTGTGTTACTTGTAAACACAGCATCGGTTGTCCATTTTAGCCGTTCCTCCCGGTCCAGGGACACACAGTGCCACCCTTTAGGGTTGGGGGTGGCAAAGAAGGCAAAGTACCCAGCTGCTGGCGTGTTCCTCCTTTCTTACTGTCATGGGTTTGCACTCCTGGCAGAGATGTTGGTTTCGGTGTGATAGAGGCAAGATGTTAGTGTAACCCCCCTTATGTGAAGTGTGCTCATGGGCAGTGAACGTGAAGGGAGCCTTCCCTGGTCTGTTAATTATCAGCCTTAAAAAAATGGCATAGAATGGCCAGAGGTGCTCCTGAGATGGGGTGTTTCCTAAAGGCTCATTTCAGAGAGGCAGGTGATTCTGCATGCCTCACCATCTTCGTTTCAGCAGAAATCAGTTTAGCCCTGCTGGCAGCGCATCCTGAGTGCTCAAAATATCACAATTGGTGACAAGGATAGAAAAGAAAGTGCTCTCACACCAGCAGTATTAAAGCATGTGTGCCATGAGCACATGATGAAAAATCTGATAGACGGAGCCCACAGATGAGAGACATACAGTGAGAGAACTTGTCTCTTCCTGTTAATACCCCTATGAGGAAGCTCATGGAAAGTTATTTTATTAAGTGTTCATGTTATTGAAACCTATTCCCCTGTCTGAAATTTAATGCCACACAATGTACTAAATAGTCCAGCTTCAAGAGAGATGATAAACCTGGAAGGATTATCCTACTACCCAAAGTATTGGTCATTCTGCAGGGATTTAAAATTTAACAACCGCATTAAACATCAAGCCAAATCAATAGTAATATGTTCAGTCTCTCCGAGGTAGATGACTGCATATGCTGAGGGCGCGACAGGGTTGTGTGGCTTGGTGTTAGCTGGTATGTGTTCTGGTGTAAGAAGAACGTGTTCAGCTCTAGGAAAGCCTGCGTCCATCACCTCCTTGGAATGTCTGCAGAAGACACAGCACCATGTGGCACCGCAGCCCTGGCCACTGAGCCAGGTTCAATGGAGCTATTTTCTTGACATTTGCCATGTTGTCCCTTGGGCTCCAATGGAAAGATGAATAGGTGAGCACCATTAGCAAATATCACAGCCATGGAATGGGGAGATCTGTTAGTGGAGAACTTCTCTGACTTGTGTCACTTATAAACACAGTGTCAGTTGTCCATTTCAGCCATTCCTCCCGGTCCAAGGACACCCAACATATCACCCTTTAGGGTTCAGGGGGCAAAGAAAGGAAAGGACCCAGATGCTTGCATGCGCCTCCTTTCTCCCTGCTGGGGGTTTGCACTCCTGCCTCTCCCACGTGTCCTTTAGTGGCAGCGCCTTCTTTTCACGGACAGTGTTTCTGGAAGCTTCAGACTCTTTCTCTATGATGTGTCCAAATACCTGCTGCTCCCTTGGATTCTGGCCCTGTTGGCGACTTCCCAGCACTGACACACTAAAGGTGACCCCTGCTTTGATGGCAAGAAGTATCCAGGGAAAAACCTGGGTGGCCAGGAAGTAAGAGTTCCATGAGGGGGTGACCCAGTCTGGCTTGGGGGTAAAGAGTCTTATTCCATAGCTAAAAGGAGAAGCATGTCACTGTGTGTAGACGTGGGACTTGTGAGCCACAGGCAACACGGGAGTGCCAAAATGAGTCCTGGTGCTGGCATGGGATGTCTCTTGAGTCCTCATCTGCAAAGCAGGGATCATCATGGTACTTACTGCAAAGTGTAGCTGTGGAGCTTAAAGGAAAAAGAAGCATGTTCAGCACGATGCACAGCCTAGGGAGAGCCCAGGACTCGCTGTGTGTGTCATGGCTCCCGGCACTTGCACAGCTCAGGACTTCATGAACAGATCATCTGCTCAGGACCATGCTGGATTTCAGACCTCAATGGCTGCATGAGGCAGTCCTGCTGTGTGGAAGCAGAGAGTGAGCGAGTGGATCGGCACCAGGCTGACTAATGGACAGTTCCAGTTTCCACTCTTAACATTTTCACGATTCATCACATTACTTCTGCAAATGATATTAACCCTTGGGCCTCGGTTCCCCAATTTGAAATAAAGGAGCTGGACTCTTTCAAGGTTTCTTCTGATTTAGAGAATGACAGTCCTGGGCATATTCTCCCTGCCAGAGAAAACAGCCATCATCTGTGTGGAGGGAATGGGGGAGAGGTGTTTTTGTTTTTTTAATTTTTATTTTAAAGATGTGGAGTACAATTCAGGATTAGGTAGATAAGTGGTCATTTTACAGGTAAACTTTGGATCTGTCTTAAGTCCCCACTTCACCTGGTTTGAGATCAGGTATCCTTATTGATGTTATGTACCCCCCACCCCACAGCAGTGTCCCACTACTACCAATCCCTTTCTTGTAGTATTATGATAAATGTTCAGGGTCTGCTTATGGGGAAGAGCATGTGGTATTCAGTTCTTTGTTTCTATGATAAATCACTCAGTATTACAAACTCTAAATCCATCCAAGTTGCTGCAAAGTTCATAATTTTTTTTTCCTTCTTTATGGCTGTGTAATATTCCATCGTGTATATGTGCCACATTTTCTTTATCCACTCCTCTTTCAGTGGGCAGCACGGTTGGTTCCATGTTTTTGCTATTGTGAATGATGCTTCAATAGACATGCATGTGCAGACATCTTTTTCATAGAGTGATTTAAGTTCCTCCAGATATATTCCCAGAAAGGGGATTGCTGGGTCATATGGAAGGTTGATTTTTAGATCTTGTTTTCCACAGAGGTTGTACTAGTTTACACTCCCACCAACAGTGTACGAGTGTTCCCTTTTCCCACATCCTCTCCAGCATTTTTTTTTTTTTTGAGTTATTGGTGATGGCCATCCTGACTGGAGTTAGGTGGTATCTCAATGTAGTTTTGATTTGCATTTCTCTGACGATTAGTGGGGCTGAGCAGTTTTTTCATGTATCTGTTGGCTTCTCATATGTCTTCTTTTGAGAATTGTCTATTCCTTTCTTTTGTCCACTTTTTTAATAGGGTTGTTTGTTTTTTTTCCTTTCAGCACATTTGAGTTCTTTGAAGATCTTGGATGTTAGGCCTCTGTCAGATATACAGTTGGCAAATATTTTTTCCCATTCTGTGGGCTGTCTCCCCACTCTCTTGATGGTTTATTTTGCTACATGGAGGGATTTGAAGAAGACAGATCCCCTCAGTTTGTTGTGTCCACTGTCAGTTCCTTGTTCTCAGAGGAAGTCCCCACTAACAGCTCTCTCTAGACAGCCTGTCTTCAAAAACAACATCAGTCAATCGAATTAGTTATTGAGTACCTACATGTGAGGGTCATAGAGAACGTAAAACAAGAAATCCTGTCCTGCTGTGGGACCTTGAAATCTACTTAGAAAATAATTACCACTATTTTCTAAAAATTAATATTTACTAAGGATCAAATGAGGAACACTGACAATAACTATTTCATTCATTACCTACATGCCTTTTAAAGTAGCTTACAGATTTGGGGCTGGAACTATTGACTTATACCTCTAATCTCAGCACTTTGTGAGGCCAAGGTAGGAGGATCACTTGAGGTCAAAAGTTTGAAATCAGTCTGGGCAACATAGCGAGACTTTGTCTCCACTAAAAAAAACAAAAACTTAGCTGGCCGAGGTAGTCCCAGCTACTAGGGAGGCTGAAGAGAGAGGATGGAAAGATGGCCTGACTCCAGGAGGTGAAGGCTGTGGTGAACCACTGTGTTGTCTTGGCAACAGAGTAAGACCCCGCCTCGCCAACTCATAAATAAATAAATAAATAAATAAAATGAAGTAGCTTACAGATTTCAAATATTTAAGATAATACAGCTTTTAAAATTTAAGACAGATTAGGAATCACTTAGGAAGGAAGAAGTACTTGTATGTGAAACAAAAGATAAGCTGTATTGCTAAAACAGGATGCCAGGCTTTGCTCTAAACTTGTTGGTAGCCAAAGAACTCTCAGGTTTCCCGACTCTCGTGGTCAGGTGAGAGGGACGTCAGGCGTGTCTTCAGAGATGACATTTGGCTCCTGCCATGATCTTGGAAACATTTTGCTATGAGGATCCAGAATAATGAACACATTAATTTAATGGACATTTCTGTGAAAAATGCAGAAATGTCTTTCAGATGGCTTTATTGTGTATATCCTTAGCGGAAGCCAAGGATTAGCTAAATTAACTCCATAGAATTATACCTAAGTGAGGCTCAGCCAATGAACCCTAAGAGCATTGTTTCATGGGAACAGACTTAACACTTAGAGGAACACAGACTGGACTAAGCTGCCCTTTAGACTGAGTTATAAAAGTATCAATTACTCAAAAAATACTTTTTATATCAAAAAGTATATATATAAGATATATAAGATTAAATGTGTGTACACACACACACACACACACACACACACACACACACACTTAATCCTTATAATAACCCCATACATATAGGATCCTGCCTGGAAAGAGTAAATTCTACTCACCACTAATACTGCTTACCTTTTGTCAACTACCTTATCAGATCTTTAACCAGGTAAACCATCTCATTGGGCACTCCGCATCCTGGTTCTGCTGAGAGGAGGTACCACTGAAGGCAGCATTAACTTCTTCCATCCTGCGGCCAAGGGTTGCTGATGAGAAGGAACATTTCACGTGCCCCAGCCCAGCTCAGCTGAGTCCCTAAAAGTCTTTTAAAATAGGTTTAAAACTTCTCTGCTCACCAGACCACCACCAACTTTAAAAAGTTGTGTCAAAATAGAGCATTGAAATCATGAACATCCACTTATATTTTAAGATTTGACCTAACGGTCACCTTAAGAAAGGCTTTGTTGACACGCTTCCCCTCTTTCTCCCAAACTAGGTAAAACAGCATAAACACTAACTCAATTTATTTAATCCTTAAACCAACCCCAAGACATATGACTATTATTACTGCCCTGCAAATAAAGTAGTACACAGAGAGGTTCAGTAATATTCCTAAACCTGTCAGACTGGCTTCAGATGTCATGCTCACAGATACGATGTCAGGACACTAGACTCAGACTTATTTTGAATGGATCATATGTCAAAGGAAAATAAGTGTTCATACTCAGGTTTAATAAAAATAATCATTTTCATTTTGGAAGCAGAATAAGTGTAAATGCTGAAAGTAAAATTCATACCATTTTATGAAAACCTAGGGTCAACCCAGAGCCAGCTAAGTGAAGCCCAGGTGGCCATGAGTCATTCTTTAGAAGAAAAGAAACTACTATCAGTGTATTGTCACTGCCCACTCTTAACTCCTAACAGTCTCCACCTAATATAGTGGAAAATATAACCAAATACATACCACAATCCAATACATATCATAGAAGATTTCATACAACACTGAGGAAAAAGTTCATATTTAGTTACAATGTGCTATATGATGACGTATAGCAGTTAAAGAAGAAAATATCAAAAAAAAGTCTCATACCATATACCAAAACAAATTGTAAAGGATTAAATCATTATATATAAAAGCAGGCCAAAGTACAAGTAAAATAAAGTAAGACAATATTTATCAAACTTCTGTAGGTAACTAATTTTTAAAAGCAACGCAAAGGGGAAATATGCCAACAAATATATTTCTTGGCATAAGTTAAAGAAAAAAATTATTTTTTTCAGATAAAAAAACACACCATATTGTTGTATGCTATCACTATTAAAAAGCAATTTAAAAAGAAAGATAAGACCAACAAATAGATTTACATGCATAAATTGTAAAATCTGTGTAGTCCAAATTTGCAAGGGCTAGTAATAGGTTCAGAGGAAAAATAATAAATGTGGCAGATTTAATGCTTTTATTTTGTAAAATGAAATGAATATTTTATTTTATTAAAAATAAAATTAATTAAAATTTTAGGAAAAAGTTGTAACAACTCTATAGTCAGATAGTTTAGACAGTTTGCAAAACAAGAAATGCACCTAACAAAGAACATAGAAAAAAGTTTCAAGCTCACTAGTTTTGGAAAAAATATAAAGGAAAACTAAGGTCTCATTTTTATATCACACACTAAATAGGCAGGAAAAAATCACATATCTGTTATATTAAAACGACATCAAGTATTGGTTTGAAATTTGATCTTATAACTATTGATGACTTATAAATGGGTACAACTCTTTGGAAAAGAAATCCTAGAACTTGAAGTCTTTGGATTAGTTCTAAGTAAATAATCCAAAACATATATCTTTATATGTACATTCAGCTATTCCCCTAACCATTACTTAGTAATGAAATAGTAGTGACTGTAAAAACTTGGATGCCATATGGGAAAAATGTTGAATAAGCTATAGTACATTTGTTCGATGCAGTATTTAATGCTTGAGCAGTGGTCTGGTGTACTCCTCATGATAAAATGCAAAATGGGCAAACCTTTCAGGAGTCATTTGACATCTTGATGACATACACAGGAAAAAGGAGGAGGACCCACAAGGATGATGGGATTTCCAGAGTGCTAGACTTGTGGAATTGTGGGTGCTGTTGGTTTTTCTCTGTTTGTTGGATTTTGTATGGTTATTTTATCATTTTAATTGAAAAATATAGACACAAAATTTCTTATGCATTTTTCTATTTTATATTGGAAACACAGAGCTAAGAGGTTCCCTCCATCTCACCATGTCCTATCCTAGTAGACTGCACTGTAGCCAAGCTAATGACTATGGAGCAGGACAGATTAGTGGGAGATATGGCTTTCTGTTGTCTATAGAGGCATTTATATATCACTTAAGGAAAAGAATTTAGTATTATAAATTTTTATTATTGGTAACAGTTCTTGTGCGGTGCTGAAGTATTAACCTCAGTCATGATATTTCTGCTGATGGGAACATTAGCAGTGATCTGACTAATTGGCCTAAAGAATGCTGAGATCAAAAAAGTTCTGATGAGGATAATAAAGGAATTATATAGTTTATGTGTGTTTTTAAAAGTATCTATTGGTGGTTTGTTTTTGCTTTTTTTTTTTAATCAACAGTTTTCTAGGCTTCTTCCCCTGTGTCCCTCACAATTTAATTATGTTTACTTTTAATAGCTCAGTAATTGTGATCATCACAGAAATATTTTTAGACATATTTTAAAGTGTAGGTACCTTAGCAACCATGCATCTTCTTGTAACAATCATTTAGGTAAAGGAAAATAAGTGACAAAAAAGTTATGTTGTATAAAAAATGGTAACCCTTGAAACTGAAGCTATCTGTGTTTAAGTGATCTGCCCTCACTACCAGCATGGGAAACTTTGCTCACAGGCTTCCCTCAGTCAGAACCTGGCCGTTTTGAGCCGCTGCAGTGTTCCTCTTCAGGGGCCACTCCTGGAACCCCTCCGCAGGAGCCCCTTGATGTCACCTCCGTGTTGAGTCCTACGTGATCTAGTAGTGAAGACTGACATTTGTGCGCAGGCCTCTTCAGATCCCATAAACATTCACGTGTACATACAGCCTTCTCTCCAGCTTCCACTGTCTCTGAACTTCTTGGTGTATTTCAGTCATCCTGCTCTAACACCAAGCGGAACCAGCACCCCATGCTCCTTGACCTTCTTCCTCAGCACTAACCTTTCTCAGGTGGAGGCAAGAGAGACATCAGTGCCCTTTTGTGACTGCTCTCTAGCAGAGTCAGCTGATGCAAAGATGCCTGGGTATTATTCCATGCATGAAGAACCATTCTCTTTCAGATCCTTTATCTGAGGATTACAGGAGGGAATGATATTGCATGTGTTGCCTCACTCTTTCTACCAAAAGTGATTAAATATGACCCACTAAGGATGAATGTACAGGTGTAATAAAAGTTAATAAGGACAAGCTCCAATTAGTCTGTTCAGCTTTGACCAAGAGCCTGTTTGGGTTTCTTACAGTGATTCCTGACCTCTGGCCCATGGTTCCTCCCTTTCCTTTTTGGTGTTTTTAGTGACTTGAAGTTATTTAGATTCAGTGAGGATGTCCTCGAGTACTTTCTGTGTGTAAAGTGCTTTCTTACTTTATAGGAAATAGAACTTCCTAGAATGTTTATTTAATTTTTTATTTTAAAGATGGAGTGTTTATTCCCAAACCCTCTTTGTATTTAAAACTCCTTATAATAATTTTCAATAAATACGTAATAACTGGATAGATAGAAAATAGAGGTTAGATAGATAAATGATGAGAGAGAGAGAAAGGAAAGGAAATCAGAGTAGAAATTAGAGTGAAAAAAATAAAATGAGGATGTAACGGAGTTACTAGCTAAGTATGTGTCAGTGGTCAGCTAAGTGTGTATCAGAGCAGGGTTTAGATCCCTAATCATGGGAAGTCGAAAATCAGTCTCTGAGCTGCCTAACAACTAAAGCAAAAAGTGGAGTCATCATTAAAATTTGCCAGTATCTGCAGGTGTAAACACAGAAGTAAAACACAACTCTTCTGATAGGAATCACTTGAGAAATGTTTGCTATGTCCTTAGAAGGAAGATATTTTGTTCTAGAGCCACATCTCTGATAGAAATGCAGCAGCAGGCTTCATAATGCAGCCTTTTACACTGGCCTTTTTCACTGTTGACAGTAGCAAGAATTTTACAAAGGACCATCCAGCTAAGCAGATCTTTAAAGATTAAGTTTAAACTGATAGCACCTAGGAGTAAAGTTTAGAAAGCCCAGAAGAGTGGATCCTTGGGACTATGCTCCTTAAATATTTTATTTCCATCTCTATGTTTGATTAGTACTGCATGGCAGACAACACGCAAGAGTGCCCTCTCTGACCTGCAGTGAAGCGTTCCCATTTTGCTGACTAATGATGGAGCCATACCTTTTAATCTTACCTGTTAATAGACTATCTACAGGGGAAAGCTGGGCATTTAGAAACGTCAGGATATGGACCAGGAGACTCCTCGAGAGTGGAACCAATGTTCTGTACAAAGACAATCCTGGTTCTGTTGAATGAAGATGATGCGAAGATACAACTTATAGTCACTGGGTGCAACAGAAATCAAAATTACAAATTAAAATAAATTTTGTTTTATTGATCTATCACAGAAACAAAGAACTGAGTATCACATGTTCTCACTCATAAGTGGATCTTGAACAATTAATGCTATTATAAGAAAGTGATTGACTGTACTGGGAAACTGCCGGTGGGGGGAGTGGTGGGGAGGTGAGATTGGCAGTAGTGGGAAACTGCTGGGGGAGTGGGAGGCACACCTCATCAACAAGGGTACCTAGATAATGGACATTTGTACACCTAACTCTGAATTATACCCTACATCTTTAAAATAAGAAGTTTTTAAAAATTAAAAAAATAAATTAAATAAAAAGCAGAATAAAATGCTACAGTAGGATGCAACCATGGTGATATCTGGGTGCAGAGAAGATAGATGGTTTCTAATGGGAGAAATCCAGGTACACATCTAGGAGCTCTGAGCCACAGTTTGGCAGAGGGGCCATCTCAGAAGGTGAAGAAGATCAGTGGAATTTAGGATTAAGCAAAAGTGCAGGAGACCATGCAGGCATCCAGTGCTGTTCACACCGGGACCAGGGGCTACAAAGGTGAGCTCGGCCAAGGTTGTGAGCCAATGCTGATTATAAGCAAACAGCCAGGGACTTACTAGACAGGAGGAAAAGGGTTGTTGCTTATTTAATTGGCTGTTAAAGGTTAAATAGCTAATGCCTTTCTCAATGGAATAGCATTGGTGCCATGCTGGAGAGTAATTTGAGTAGAAAAGGCTAGAGTCAGAAGAGACTGACTAACCACGGAAATAGGCCTTGACCTGGGAAGGGATGATGAGGGGCGGCAATGGTAGGAGAGAAAGGAGAGGGGCATGACTGCACCTGGCAACCAACAAGAGGCAGTGAGAAAGAAGCCTGAGATCCACTAAGGCTTCTAGTCTGTGTATCTGTGTGATAATTAGATCAACAACTGTGATAAGGAAGGCAGAGAGAGTACTGCAGGCAGCTGAAAATAGGACTCAACAAATGACTGTTTTAGGAACCCATCAGGTCCTTTCAGAATGAGTATTTGTAGGTTTCCAAGAATAATTATGGAAGGACAAGTTCCCCCAAGGAACACCGTTGCAAGCTCTGACCTGGACAAAGTCTAGGCGGGCTTTGATGGGAGGGAAGGTAACATGGTATTTTCTGTCACTCCTCTGTCCTCCCTTCCCAAACTGATATTATTCTACAGCATCCAGGATTAAAATATTCTTTCAGGAATGACTGACTTTAATCTTCAGCAGGAAACTAAAAAGAAAAAAAATACCCTCATAGCCTCAAAGTTGACCTAGCACATTCCCAGACTTCTGCTCATTGTTGAAATAGAAAGACTCCAGTTCAGGTTGTGAGATTCTGCTACACTGCAGCGTTCCTGCCACGCGGGCGGCCACAACCCCTCCCAAGTCCCG
This sequence comes from Tarsius wallacei, assembly GCA_963574415.1. NCBI lineage: Eukaryota > Metazoa > Chordata > Mammalia > Primates > Tarsiidae > Tarsius > Tarsius wallacei. Next base: position 23,993 of record CAUYQG010132600.1, read on the forward strand.
CAAGAGCACTTTACATTTTCTTCCCATCTTTCAGCTCATAAACATGTTTCTCTTCAGAACACACACCATATGCCATTGGAAAAGGGCTGTAAAGTTTTATAGATATATTTGAGAGTATTATAAGAGTATAATAAAGCAAAAATAATGCAAAGGAATGGGAATTATTGAACAATGGAATTAAAATATTAGGCACCGGTAACTCTAACCACATTCAGGTTCTGTTTGTTTGTGCAAGTCATAAAAACCCACAACTCCTTTTTTACATCAAAGATGTGAAGCCTTTTGGGTTAGGTTTTTTAAAGAAATAAGCAATGGCTATACTTGATTGAAAATGTGTGAGCCAGGTACCAGTAAGGGAGAGCAGGAGGATATGTATGTTTCTGTAGTAGCCTAAATCCCATTTATGATGCTCTACATATTTCAAGGTGAGAAAATTTATTCTTTTTTGCACTTCCTTGGGATTTTTCTACATGCATTCTTTTACTGAAGGGATTAACACATTCATTTAATTAGAATTGACTTAGTGCCTGTACCAGAGGAAGTGGTCAAGGAATATAGAAATAAAAACTCATTGTCAACACTGAGGAATGTACGCTCCAAAGTGAAGCAATGCTCATGTATTCATTCATTCGTTAAGCATGTATTGAATGCCTACTGCTGCATGCTTGGTTCATGCATGATCAGTGACACATACATGGTTTATTATTGCATTATAGAGCACCGCATATGGGGGCTAATGGCCTCTGTTTGAAACATTTTTTCCCCATAATCCAAGTTGTCCAGGGAGCTTGGCTGTGAGTTGATATTCCAGAAAAAGATAATACAGAGAGCTGTCAGGTGAGGAAATAGCTCCAGATATGGAAAAGTTGGTGTCAAAGGTTTCCAAAAAACCAGCAAAATCTATAGCAGGTAAATTGGTATTGGAAAGATGCCAGTAAGAAACTTCTGTAGAAGCCAATTATTAGGATTTTGAGCAATAGCGCTTAATGAGGATGGGGAAAACAGGTTGACAATGACCTTTCTAGCAGCCTTCAAAGTGGACTTTCCAGAATTATGTAGAATGTCATAAAATAATAAGGAAAAGAACCTGGAATGAGATAAGAGGTCTTTCTGTAGCTTCACAGAAAAAAAGAATTAGGTACAGAAACACTGTTGGAAGATGGAGTCTGAGTCAGTCGATGAGACAGGTGCAACTCTGCACAGAAGTCTAACTCCGTGGCCTGACATTGCCCTCACATTTACACTAACACTTGGTCCTCCACCTCCTGGGCCCAGGCTCTTTCTGAGCACACCATTGGTGTGGTTACCCTTCTTCATACACACATCAGATTTTCTCTGGGATTTTCCTGTTTCATCACATGTGTACCTCATGGCTTGGAGCATCTTTTCTCTTGATGCTGTAAAGTCCAGACTTGGCAAATACTTAGGCCTTGTGCATGTTCACAAAGGCCTGTCTTACCTCCACAGTTGGATGTGTCATTTTCCTTCTTGGCATTTTCCCTTTTCTACATTGTTGTCAGTGTTCTTTATGCCCATCTTCTCTTTCCTATCAGACTGTAAGCCCCTTGTGGGCAACATCCAAGCATTATTTCTCTTTGGGTTCTTTGTACAGCCTTGCAAAGTATCTCATACATAAACAAAACTCAAAAATACTCGTTGAAAGAATGAATGACTGTCCAGGCCGGAAAAGTAGAAAAGTCCTAAAGAAATCACAATATTTGAGAAAATGTCAAGGTGCTGTTCAGAGGGAATTAAAAAGCTTTGAAATAGGGAAATCATGTGCAGGCAACATATTAAAGAAAAGATGAAATTTTAACTACTCACTCACCTGCTGATGTACTCAGCTAACATGTAATACTCGAACACTTCCACGGGACGGATAGTATGCTAAGGAGACTTCAAGGTTCTGTCCTTGCCCTTCAGGGAACTAAACCTGGGAAGGTCAGACAGTGTAGAAAATACAAGGAGGGAATTAATCCTGGATGTGATGGGAGTGAGTTTCAGTAGGAAGTGCTTCTTGGAGGAGGATATAAGAAGGTAAGATCTAGGAAGTAGTACGGATTCACTGGATTAACATTGGAAGGAGGGCATATAAGGTTAAGAGTGTGCAAGCATAGACAAGGGACGTGACCTCTACCAGGTATCTGGGGACTCCACAGAATTCGGTTTAGCAGGAGTTTGTGGACAAGTGAACCAGGGGCAGGGAGACGAGTCAAAGCAAGCACTTGTTTTTTCAAGAGTTTTTGACTAGACATCTATAGAGAAATGCTCTATAGTCTATAGGCAATTGAGAAACTGTTAGAATGAGATACTCACCATTGGAAGTTCTGGTGGATATTTCTGTTTAGAGGTAGGAACCTAGAGAGAAGATATCCCAAACTGAATCAGTTTGTAGCCTTGTACTAAAGGCAGAGAGACGGCCGCTGCCCAACTTCTTTGACTGTTTAGTACTTAATGCCCCAGCTCTGGAAACAGCCTTGCATAAACAGGAAGCTTCACCATTTTCTTCCTAAAAACTGAGAGATCTGTGACAAGTCAGAAAGGCCAAGGCTATTAGTTGATCATTGCACTATTCATCTCCAAAGGATTGCTTTCATCACTACTTTTTGTACTAAGCTATCAATAGTCTCAAAAGAAAGAAGTGATACAAATTATTTCTCAACTACAGAGTTAACTATTTCCAAGTATCTTAAAAGCACCCATTTATATGAAAATAATTTATTTAATTGCTGCCTCAGTTCATTTAGACTACTAGCTGTCTCAAAGTACTATAAACTGGGTAGCTTATGAACAGACATTTACTTCAAGATATAGGTGCGAGCAGGCTCGGTGTCTGGTGAAGGCCTGTTTCCTGGTTCATAAGCAGCAATTTTCCCACTATAACCCAAATTGTGGAAGGAAGGAGTCTTTCTAAAGTCTCCTTACCAAGAGCATTAATCTCACTTATGAAAATGCAATCCTCATGACCTAGTTGATCACCTCCCAAAGACCCTGTCTCCTAATGCCATCACTTTGAATTAGGATTTTAATTTCGGAATATTGGAGGACATTCAGACCACCACAGCCACTGCTTGTCATGGTTTATTCTGACCTGTTCAGTAAATTGGGTTTCTTGTATCCTAGGCCTTTGCAAGTGTTGAGCATATTTATAATAATTATAAGTCCTGGAATTCCTTTCTCATACCTATGTAGGCGGTCTGAAGTTTTACTGAACTCTATTGTCTACAACAAATGAGCTGTTTTATATGAGTGACAAAAAGTCAGAATGTCTAAAATGTAACACTATTTTGGTTTGTTTGCTGAGAAAAATGATCTCAAGTTATCAAGACAGTCTTTTGATACAAGATTCATCCACATAAACAGGGACTTGGTCATACATATTCAGTTTCCATTCACTAACAAGCAGTGCTCACCTTAGTAAAAAAGGAAAAAAAGAAAAAATGATGGTTATTTAAAAATGTTTCCTCCTTTCTGATAACCTAGTTGCCCAGGTCCTGAAACCGCCATTACTTCCAAAAAATATATGGCTTATTTCCTTCCTACTAGTGAGTTTATTATAAAAGACGCCTTTTTAAAGGTCTCACAATCAAATTGACTTTCTAAAGAAAAGTTATAGAGGCTGCAGTTTCACTTTGCTAGTTCATTTCCTCTAGATGTCGTTCAGGGTGAACCTGGAGTTTTCTTTCTCAACCATTAGAAAAGTAAGTACTCTCTAGCTGCCCATGTTAGAGCCCACAGGTCTTTAGAGAACATTTTTGGTTCCTTTGTTTAGCAGGAAAAAAAAGTGACTTTCTTAAATTTATAAAGCAAAAATCACCCAGAAAACCACTATGAGGAGATCAGATAAACCATTCACTCTGGATGCACAGATATTTGGGGTGAGATAGATCATCAAGGATGCACAAAGACTCAGGGACATTTTAGAAGTGTCTAACTTTTCTTTTCTCAGTGGACTTCTTCCATTGAAACCAAACATTTTGTCCCTAACAGCTAGCCAAACGGGAAGAATCAATTCCAAGGGGACAGCAGAGGCTACATTCTTCCAACCTTAGTATACACTGAAACAGGTCAAAAGAAATAATATAAAATACAAAGCACATGTTATGATGTGGACACTGATCTATTGAATCTGCTTGAAATAAGCCTAGTCTTTTGGTTTCACTGGGCTGTCTTTTGGGAAACTGTGCATCTCCATGTTTTAAAAATTACTTAGAAAACCCACTAAAGTTATCTTGTCAGAGTATTGTAACCCAGCTGACACATCTGCTTGCCTTTTCTCATAACAGAGTCTTAAAAAATAAATACCCTGAGAGTTAGGAGAATTATTGCATTAAAAACTAAAATATGTCTGGTCAAACTGGTGACACATTAAAATGCCAGAAATATGTGCTATTTGGAGGAGGCTGGGAGTGGAGGGCATTTGCTTTGGTAAAGTGATCAGGATGAAGTTCATTATGAAATTTCCTCCTGTTCCTACAGATCAGGTTTTGTGTCATTCCAAGCCACAAATCCACCAATTAATCAACATCTGTCATGTAAAAATTGAGAATGTAAGATACTTCTTCCAAAGTTGATTAATGAAGCAAAATCCAAGGAAAAGTGAAATTAGAGAAGCTCCATCACAACTTGAAATGCAGGAATGGAGCTTCACATGACAGCCCATATTTGGCAGGGACCCAGATTCGTTATTGCACATTGACCCGAGTCATCCAGGCTGCTTCTGTGTGCCTCAGGGCTCGGAACCTGCACACGTCTTCTGATAACTCAATAAAGGTGTCTGCCCAAACACTGCAGTGGCTGAATAGGAAATTGGATACTTAGGAGGTTGTAATGAAGCTAACAAAAAAAAAAAATCTTTTAAAGATTAGGTGGAATATAAAATAGATAAATTAGGGAAAGATGAATGGGAGAATTAAAACTGAGGGTAAATGTTGATGTGCAGCCATGTGTATGGTTTAGGTGTAGCTTTTTGGTTAATAAATGTTCTCATCTGTTTTTGAGGCATCTAGATTGTTGATTTTCTTACATTCCAAGGAACAATAAAGAAAAGTTTCATAAGTAAGCTAGTATATAAATGTGATGCCAAGAAACACATATTTTTCTTCATATATTTACTTTGTTTATCAGATTCGAAAGTAGCAGAGTCCTCTGGGCTATTGAAGGTACTATATTTCAAAACCTACTCAGATGGATTTTTTTTCTTGTTTTCTTAAATTTATTTGATAGTAGCAATTTCAGAGGATGATAAAGGACCAAGTCTCAATGAACTGGTTAAATCCAATCTTAATTTTGGAAACAAAATAAATAGCAAAAGTAAATTTTGTCTACAAGAAATGTGGTAAACTTTTTGTGTATTTGTCTCAGTGCTGAGTGATATGTGGAATAAATATGTATTTTTCTATGTAAAATTTCCAATTTTAAGAACTCAAATGAGAACCTATGATGTTATGGTTAGCATTAGAAGTTTCATACTATGTTTCATCAACCGAAAACTGGGATTTTATCTTTAAAACTTAGATAAATATGTCAGGATCATGTTTTCCTATTCTCTGGCCATATGGTAGTTAACATTACTTTGAAGATATTAAAATAGAGGGCAGTCTGATTTAACAAGGTCCAAGTACAGAAGAAAAACTTCCAAGGGTATAGGCAAACTTATATTTAATTTGACTAATCAAAGCAGTGCAATTGAGAAATAAAAAGTCATTGACACAAAAGAGTTATGAAATGATCATCCACTAGTCTCTACAATAGTTATATTCTTCTTAGGTCAACATACAGTTTTATTGCCAGTATTCAGAAAGAAATGTAAAGAAATTGACAAAGTTTATTACCAATATTCAGATAGCAACAAGTAAAGAGACAAGTTTTTGTTTTTGCTTTTAACTAGAGGAATAAGATAAGTGATAGAAGGAAAGATTAAAGCAATCTCTTTTAAAAGAACAGACTATTTCAGGAATGTAGCAGGCTGACTTTTGGCAATGCCATCTGGCAATTTTCTGTGTACATATAGGCTGAAATAAGATAAAATTGGTTATAATTAAGGCAAAGAGGTTGGGTTTGAAGAACTCTTAACCATCTGGGTTAAGAATACTGGAAAGAATGAAGAGAACATGGCAAAATCTCTGTTGGGAGGTCTTCGAAAAACAAATACATGACTTTATTCTAGAACAGTCTCCTTTAATTTCTTGAAGATTAGAAGTTGGATAGATTCCACAGTTATTAGGCTTTATGGCCTAGCACTTCTAAATACTGATTTACTTAATTAATTATATTTGCCTCTACCCCCATCACTGCCACAAAGACAACATAAAACAAAACACGCTGCCTACAGCATGGGCTTCTGAATGAAGTCTGGTTTCTCCTTAAAAGCTAAGTAGTTCCCAGTAAAAGAACAGCATGTAAAAGCCGACCTCCCACAAACGAGTCCCCTGTCTTTCTAGAATTGTCTTCCTTTTCAGCCTTCCTCCAGTAAACGTCCACAGGGGAAGTGAACTACATGAGGCTAACTGCTATCCCTCCAATGCATTCTGCATCACCAATCACTATTCCCATTGCCTTGAGAGCCATTTCTCTCATCTCTGTTACTGAAAAACATCACCATCCTTCAAGATGATCTTTGGAAAAATGCTTCCTGATCCCCCATGGTGGCATACTCCACGCCCTGCACTGGACTTGAGATGTGTATGCTACCTTCCCTGGATCACAATGTCCTTGCAGACTCAGACCAGGGCACAGTCTCTCTTGCGGTGCCAAGCATAGTACCTATGCTATAATAGCCCTCATGGAACTACTGTGCTTAAAGCATGCAGGGCTAATAGCTGTACTTCATACCCAAACCAGCTAGGGTTATCTTCACAAGCATCTTTAGCAAAGCTAGTATACAACGTGAACCCAGGTTCTTTTCTCCCTTGAGACCCTGCATATTTATTTCTCCAACTTGCTGAGCGCACTTTGCTTTCAATAGGAACTTTGCCCTCACAAGAAAGCCATGGAGGCCTCAGTATGTGACCTGTGGTTTTTATAGTCACACTACTAAAAACAGGGGCTTGGCGGGAGAAACTCAGAGCAGTTTCACCTGTCCACTTCGACAGGAGTTGGCTGTTTTGACGAGGGAAAGTCATGGCATAGGATTTTTTTAGATAAATTAACATAATGAAATTGCTAAATTAAAATCGCAACCAAGATTGATTTCCTTTTTCGCTCAGCTGTGCATTATATAAAGGGTCAGAGCAAGGATTTATTGTGGGCAATGAGTCTGTTGTCCACTAAGAGGCTGGTGTATAAAATAAAGTTATCCCTTTCACACACGCTTTGTCTTCAAGGAAAGCTGTCTAGGTGGCCCGTGGTTGCACAGACGCTGAAAGGAAATGGAAATTGATAATCGGTCCTGTTAGGCTGATTTTCTGCATGTTCAATTCATATCCCTTTGAAAAGAGGAGATTAAGATGAAACCTCATTGAGGAATACACATTTTGAAGAAAATAGAAACAAAGGTTCTGTGAGGCTGTTTCAGTTGGTGTCAAATGTGAGAACAAGGCGACACAAACTTAGATGAAGAAAGGGCATTAGCAGAATCCCTAGACAAAGACGGAGCTAATAGCCAGTGTGTGCGCCGCTTTTGTGGATGCTCACAGGAGAAGTGGTACAACTTGGTTTACAAAGGGCCTGGATAATTATGTGCTACTTGGAGCCAACCCTGCCTCTCCCTCTGCAGAGGGCAGGCACTGGCCATCTGCGTGTCTTCGTTTCCCTTTTGTGTGGATGAGAATTAGCCACGTTGCCATGTCTGGTGAGCTTTGCATGAAGAGACGTTTGAAGCACTGGCTTTGTTTTGTTTTAAATCTTTAAACTGCTCCCTCGGCTTCAGTCAGGGGATTACTGTACATCTAACCACAAATAAATTGAAATATCAGCCAAGGAGAGTGCATGTTGCTCGCTGATGGAATAACAGACGGCAGGTGGCAGAGGGTTTTGTTTTCAGAAAAGCACAGGAGGCTGGAAGTGACAAGAAAGATTCTGAGACTGTCAGACCGAAGTCTCGGGGTCAGTAGTTCCTGGGCTGACCTTTTTAAACAAACCCCAAGAAGACCTTTTACTGGATCCTCACAGCAGTAGCACATTCAAGCCAGAAAGGCTGTCGCTCCCTCCAGACATGGAAAGTCCTAACAAAAAGCATGTTTCCTAAGACAGGGCCCGTGCTTGCTCGCAGGGCAGCCCGACGTTCCCTCTGCTGTCAGCCCATGACACATGGCCCTCACTGCCCACTAGCTCCGCCTCACACCCCAGCATCCGGCTACCCCTCGGCACCTTTCTGCCGCCTGCCATATCCTTTTCTGTCAGATCGTGGATATCAAGGGGCAGCGCTGCAACGTGGGACCCTCATGTGCGAGTTTCCATGTCGCCTTGGATGGCTTTCTAGCCTAGAGAACTGTCATCTGACTTCTGGGGACACACTGAAGGGTTGAGGTCTGTTGCAGATGGCATGAAAATTCACCTCTTCTTAATGTTCATAATCCAGAGTCATAGACCATCTCATGTGGGGCTTTCTTTTCAAATACTGTTCTGTTTGGGCTCTCTTATGTCACTAGAAATCACAATAAATCACACACCTAGCAGGCTTTCTAATGAGTGCTTTTTGTTCAAAATTGCCAATAACTGAAGACAAGAACCCTTTGTCTCCAAAGCCTGTAAAAACAGAGAGTTTCTCCCCTCGTCACTAAATAAGAGTATATAACTTATCTTCTTCCATTATTTTTTTAAAAAAAGATGATGGTTTGTCTTGGTCACATACATAGGTGTCCGGTTAAACATTTGGATAATGGAATTACCCAAAGCCAGGTGCCTAAATTTGAACCTTTCTCCCCACTTGCAATCGGTCTGGTAATTTTCTCACTAATCTTCAAGCCTCGGGTGACCTGGTCTAAACCACTAAGATGTGAGTCCTGAAAGACAACTTTTTAAAAAGTCTGGAGGCAGATGAATATGACTGTAAAACTTAGTATTTGTTTTCATAAGTGTGATTCTATGTGCTTCTCTAATCTTTTAAGCAGATAGTAAGAAGGAAATTTAGTGAACAATCCCTTAAATAAGAGTTAATTTTTGAATCTAGCAGAAAAATAATGGGAGCACAGCCCTAGAACCTGAATCTCCTAGAGAAGGCATGGATCCTGGCTGCAGCACTCCTGAGGGTGGTCATCTCGCATTGTTGGCTCCGACTCTTTGATGCCCTCTGCAGTCACTGTCCCTTTGCAGAAGCCAGGAAGCCTGGAATCTATTTTACAGGCATCTGGAGCTTTCTGCACACGTATATTTAAATGATTCTGTATATTGGGAAAGCTTCTGCCTGGAAAAAAAAAAAGATGTTAAGAAGAAAGAGAAATGGAAAGAGCATCCAAGCAGAAGGTTAAGAATGAGAGATGGAAGATAGGAGGGAGAAAAAGAAGGTGTTTTCACAACAAAACTTGAAGATTCTGAAGACAGCTCTGGGTTCCCAGAGAAGGGAAGGCCACCTATGCTGGGCAGCTGTGCTGGGCTATGACTCACGTGCACTTCCGCTGGCCATCAGGAAGGCTGGTTTTGGGAATAACCGAAAAGAAAAGAAAAAGTAAAACAAAAGTGACATTTGAAAAGAAAATATCAATAAATATATAAAGTTATCACAAAATCTCAAAAAAGGAGGAAGCAAACATATATTCTATAAGAATGAAAATGGAACTGTAACTTCAGATGCAGAAGAGAATTGACAAATAATAGAAAAGTAATAAAGTGTTATGTATAATTGTTTGGCAATCAAATCTAGAGAGGAAGGAGCAATTTCTTTCAAATAAAAACCACCCCAAATTTAAAAATGTGTATCAATAATCATCAATAGAATTGTAAAGCAAATTTTAAAATTCATCATTAAAAAGATATCAGGCACAAGAACTTTTGCATCTGAATATTTTTTGTATTTGGATAGTTTTATTAGAGTTTCTATGTTATTTAAACAATTTCAGTTTATAGAAAGATACAGAAAACCGACCAATAAATTTATGATCTTAGACCAACTTTAATACTAAGAACACCTAATAATAATACAATTAGGGACATTGTAGACTATAGACAATTTTCTACTTCTGAATAAAGATGCAAAAATTCTAAACAAAATATTAAAACTTGGGCCATTGTTTTTGTTAAGCACTGGCCAGGCCATGCGACTCTTTGAGCTATGGCTGCCATGTTTTTCTAAACTTTAGCCTCCTCCCCTACCATGGGGAGGTGAATCTCCTCTCTTTCTCTCTCTCCAATTTACATTCCAAATAAACTATATTTTCCAATCTGAAAAATTAAAATTAAAACTTGCATCTTTGACATTATAATGACCCTAAAATTTCCTTGCAGTGCCTGTACAATGGAATAACTTTCTCTTCCCGTCATCTCTGAACTAACTTTATAGACTGAATGTGAATAACCCCTAGTGTTTAGGTTGCACCAGGTATATGAGAAAGGTGCGAAGAGTGTTTGACCTCGCTTCCTCTGCAATTACACAGCAACAACAAGGCTTTCCTTCAGCCTAGGATTCTCAAGTGATCTTGTAGTGAAGTTTGCTCAGGAGAAAAGGCTTTGTTCCTCTACACATTCACATATACTTGAAAGCAGCCAATAAATGAGTGTCGCTTGATCATGATAAGGGATTTAATCAATAAGGGTTTATTTTGGAAACTCTGTAGAGCCAGGACATCCAGCCTGCCATTATGTTTTTGTCCCAGGAGTCTGGAATTGCCTTACAAGCATCCTCTGGGGTAGATGACAGAAGGCAGAAACAAAATCAGTAATTTATCTCCTCTGTACAAAGTTACTGAAAGGAGATTCTGTACAAAAGTTAATTCTGTGGGAAAAGCTACCCATTTCCACAGTGGATCCCTCAGTTGTCATTTCAAACTGGCCGTAGCATATATATGGCCTCCCAGGCTCATGTCCCAGTAAGATGTGTCCCAAGCTCATGTCTTGGGAAGACGCGCAGTGTCTCCTCCTTTAGAGAGTTACCATGGCACAGTCATTGTAGGTGCTCAGCAAACACGAGTTTAACTTGTTTAACTCAATTTTTCTGGAAAGACCAGATTTTATTCTGTGTTTTTTGTGTAAAAGTATTTTCATATTTATATCTGTTGAAATATATGTCTTCATTGAGAAATATAAATGGGAAGAATTCACTCTAATAAAAGCTAGCATTACAGTTTCAATCTTGGAAAGTTAACATTACAGTTTAATTCTTGGAGGGCATTAATTTTCCAACACCCCCATATAGGCCTAAAATTTAGGAGTTTTATATTCTCAGAGATAAAAATTTATATCCTCAAACATATTTAGTGCTTTGCTGGAATGAATGAACATTTCTTACTTATTCTGTATTTAACCATATTTTAGAAGTATGCTTGAGGTCTACTTATCATATTTCTATCTGTTTAGTGATTTACATATGCATTTTCCCACAGCATAAATTAGCTTGGTATCTACCATTCTAAATTATGATTTGAGACTCATAGTTTAAAAAATATGGATAACAGTTGTGGTTATAATAATAATAGTAATTTTATTCCTGCATAGGTTTTTATAACAATTCCTATAAGTGTACCTTTTAAGATAATACTTTAAGAATGTTTTTATTATAATAGTAATACATGCTCACCATATAAAATTAAGAAAGTACATAAGTATTAATTTAAAAAATCTCTGACCTCACTACTCAGAGATTCCAATTGTGTGTGTATATATATGTGTGTGTGCAAATATACACAATCATTTCTTAAACTGCATTAAGATTATACTGCTTATATTGCTCTAATTCTGCTTCCTCTTTTACAAATGTACTATAAATATATTATAGAAACATTTTACATACTTCATATAATCCTCCTAAACATGATTCTCTTTTAAATGGCCACCTAGGATTTTGAGGAACAAATCCCAGTCTAATCAGTTTGCTATTTTGAAAGTCCAAACAATAAAATCAGAATCCATTTTGCTGGTGAACCAAATAACTCATGGGGGCCAATTCTGTCCTGCAGGGGGTTTTCTCTCAAGCATGAGATGCTGCAGGCCCATAAGAAAGAAGCCAGAGAGGCCCCTGCATTCAGCACCCACCCTGATTCTTTGTGTTGACACAAAACATGGAAGAAAGCAAGTGAGCAGGGAGTGGCCCTTATGGTTCTACATGTAATAGTGCCCGGACACTGGTGTAAGCAACAATGGCTTCTTGGTCATAACTCAAAGGCATCCTGTTTACACTAGGGTTCTTTCTTCAGTAGTGAATAGATTGCATTTACATTGTAAGCTTGGAGAGGAGAGGCCAGAGGATCACTGAGTGTGAGATGAATGGTGCAGAGCAGTAGAGCCTGTGCCATCAGGAGGGCGATCTTAGTCGTCTGACCTAGGAGATGGAAGACAATGACTCTGAAGTGGGGGCAGTTCACTCAGGAATTTAGCAGTAGTTTCCATCTCAGGAATGCATTCGTGTATTCACATACACAGTTCCATCACTGGATGACTAACAGGAATGTATAGTGTTTGCTTACGATTTTATTGATTCTAATAAAATATGGCACTATGTTTGCATCATTCCTATTCAGGGAAAACCTGTTTTCCTCAAACTGTTAGCTGACATCAACTCCATCAGCCATTAAACAGCATAATGATACTATATGCAGGGGGACCCAAAAAGAACTGGAATTTATTTAGAAAAAATGTATATTTATTCCTACATGTCTAAACCTCAGTCACCTTCAAAGTACTCTATGTCTGATTCAATACACCTATCAAGATGCTCTTTCTACTGCTCAGAACAGCTTTTGCACTCATCAATTTTGATACCTTTCAGTGCTTCTGCTGTTTTTTACTTCACCTCTTTCCCATAGGCAAAATGTTTCCTTTTGAAGACTTTTTTCATCCATGGAAACAACAACAAAAAAAGTCACTCAGGGCAAGACTGGGGTGTGGGAGTCATGCCATTTTGGGTCAAAAACTGCTGAATTCTCAGCACGGTGTGGGCAGGTGTGCTTGTAAATCACCCATCATGAAATGAGCAAACATGTTGATAAAATTCAAAAAAGCATTCATTGAAGCTGAAGGCAGCCTCTCATAACATCGCTAGCTGGTACACTGATGTCAGTGAGTTTCTAGAACACTTCTCTAGAGGAAGAGACCTACCAGGGGCTCATCCTCCAAAAGATATTTCTAAGGGGTTTGGGGGGTCACTCTTCATATTTTTGTTGACATTGTAATGTGTCTCTTTGTCTCTGTGGCTTATTCTGCCCTAGAAAAAAAAAAATCTCTAAAGGGCAGTGCTGGAATTAACTTCTGCAAGCTGATCAACAGAAGTTTCTCCTGGAAATAAGTAAGTCTGGCGATAGTTTATGTATTTAGTGCATGTAAAGACGTTCATGCAGAAATACAAGAGGGAAATCATGGTCTTAAAAAATGGTCAGGACGTCATGATTTTCTTCGAAGGGACAAGTGTTGCTTATGCATCCTTGTACTCCCATTGGAAGATACAAATACAGATATATACTGTACATATTATTGAACTAACAAATAAACCTTGTTGGCATCATGTACCTCTAGAGGAAATATAGAAAGGGAAAAGGAGTCAAGAAATAGCCAAGATGTAAAAGAAGCATTCCATCCTGGACTTAACCCAGCTCAGTAGTGTTCAGCGGTTTTCCCTCCCACCTCTCTTTCTTTGTGATATTCACATGTTTTCTGAGTTAAATCCAGACATAGAACAATGTTTGTTCCCTGGTTTTTTCTTATGATTTTTTGAAGTTTTATACTTCTAAGTTTGGATCTTTTATTTATAAATAAGACTTTAGGATGATGATGTTTTTTGCACATGACATTGCTCTAGGGATAATGAGATGCCTTTGCCATATTATGGCTGCTATCAGTACTGAGAAAGACACTTAGAGTGAATCAGGAAGTATTCAGGGAAGAGAAGGCATTTCACCAAACCGAGACATGCATTTTTTTCACATTTTAATATTTCTGAATCAGTATGTCTCACAATTGATTTTGTCTTCAAATTATTAGACTCTAAATATGAATAAATTTTAGTAATGTTTTAAAAATTTAGTTTGCTTGTATCTTTTTCCTTATTGTGTGAACAGAAGCACTGAATGATGCATCTTAAATGTGATGGAATACAATGTTGTGCTTTTACTTTGTTGTAGATAAAGGTAAAATTATTTACTTCTTCATATTTACAATTCTTCATATTTATTGTACAGTGATCCTTACAGCTGATAGTCAAAGTTATCAACATGCATCCTCTCCCAGACTCTCCTAGACAGAGAAAACACATTCGCTTGGAGAGACTTTCTACAAGAGGACTCTTGAAATCTCATGCTGTTTCTGTTTAGAAACTCACATCCTCAAATCTAACTAATAGGGTATGGGGCCAGGTAGATTATTGCATTCCACAGTAATCCCCAAAACTCAGTGTATTCATTACATTCACTTCCTTCTCTGATAAATGTATATATATCCAATGTTAGAAGAGTGACCAGATTGAATAATTTGTTACATAGCCTTATGCTACCTGTCTCATAGTCTATGATGAAGGAAAAAAAACACACACACAAGTCAGATACAAGCAGTAATGCAAGGATCCAGATAAACCCTTACTGGATACCCATCCCTGGATAGCAGAGAACCTGCTGCACTTTACATCTTTCTGCAGAGTTCAAAACAGTGGAATACAGTGTGGATGTCTTGCATGTATTATACAGGTACATTGTAGTATGTGTGTGTGTGTGTGTGTGTGTGTGTGTGTGTGTGTGTGTGTGTAAGCACACAGTAGGCACACACATATTAAATCACATTGTGATACATATTTAAAAAGCTTTGGCCACAATGGTCTAAAACCACTCTTAAAAAGCAAGAATATACATATTAAAGTTACTTTCTGAATTAATAGAGATGAGGGGAAAAGTTATTGGAGTTTGCAAATTTATGTACAATAGATTTTTTTAAAAATACCCACTGGCCTACATTTATTGAAAGATAAACAGTCAACTACAGATGCAATTATTTTCCTACCAGGCATTTATTAACAGAAAGGCTGCTGTCATCTTTGTATAAGTGCTCTAAGTGACAGGATTTCATTTACATTAATGGGTAGAAAGGCCTCTTCTTACTTGTCCATCAAACTGGAGACAAAGTGCCTGCCAGTGTGTTAATTCCTGTTTTGTGTTCTGGTTAGAGAGTGGGAAGAAAGCTTCACTCCACAATGTCATGAATATGGCCCTCTGTGGAATCTAGGGGAGGCAGGTACCTAAGTCGCTGAGGATTCTAGTCTCTTCTGTTTAGAGAATATTTTGTTGCCTGTGCAGTGACATCCCGCCCAATATGCATGACGTGGTATGGTGGCAAGCTCATATCCCAGCATCTTCCCCAACCCTGCAGATATCAGCATCCCACTAGGCAACAGAAGGGTCTCGCTTTCATTCTGTAAGCACTGGTGTTGACATGAAGTCCGATTCTCAAATCTTCATTTTCTTTTTTTTTTTTTTTACATATTTAAGCAATTTCAATACTATAGGAGCAATCCCGACTTTATAGAGGATATGTAGTCTAAATGTGAAATAAGCAGTTCTCCAACATGTAAAACAAGCTTAATCGATTGACTTCCCTTATCAATGCCAGACAAATGGTTTTCTGGAGGGATGGGGGATGTTTACTCCAACATGTTATTAAACACACAGCAAAATATTTTAAAGCACATAAATACATCAAGGTGTTGTCATTGTATACATAAGTAATTCACAAAATTAGTAATAGAAAGAACACTTGTAATATATTGCTAAAATGTCTGCAATAAAAATGCTATTAGTGATAAGACTTTCTATAATGATGTTGATGATAAGACCTATTAAGTGTTTGCTGTGTATGAAGCTCTAGCTTTATTTTATATAATTTCTATATTTTTATGTATTTTATGTAATTTATATATTTATATACATTATATAATCTCTACAACCTTGTAAGATATTATTCTCATTTCATGATTGAGGCAACTGAGTGAGTGGGAGGTGAGGGACGAAGACAGACACGATGAGCAGGTTAGAGGAGAAGTAGATACTGATGCCTGTGAGTGGCTGTGCGGTCAAGGAGTTGTCTTGTTATGCTTTGCATATCTGCTTTTAGGATGAGAGAGATTAAAGCATATCTGTAGACTAGCAAAAGTAATTTGACCAGGTCAAAAACTTAGTAAATAATGGAACAGAGATTGGAAGGTAAACTAAGTTCAAAGACTGCATTGTTTATAA
Source organism: Tarsius wallacei (assembly GCA_963574415.1). Taxonomy (NCBI): domain Eukaryota; kingdom Metazoa; phylum Chordata; class Mammalia; order Primates; family Tarsiidae; genus Tarsius; species Tarsius wallacei. Next base: position 40,297 of record CAUYQG010132600.1, read on the forward strand.
ATGTGCCACTCCCCAACACATCCATTTATGTGAGAATGTACAGTGGACCAGGCATTGTTCAAGGCTCTGAGGAGACATCAGTAAACAACATTGAACATCTTGGCAACCCATACCTTCTAGAGGGGATGGAGATACAAAACAGGTGAAAAAACAATGTAAGTATTTTTTTAAAAAGGAAATTTGAAGAGTGTGATTTGAAGGTCCTGCTTTCAATTGGGTGGTCAGGGGGCTCCTCTCTGAGAAGGTGACATTTCATCTGAGTCCTAAAACGTGTGAAAGACTCAGCCAGAGATTAGGACACAGAACAGTAAATGTAAAGGCCTAAGGCCACGTGACCTGAGAAGACTTTTTAAGAATACCAGGAAGAGCAGTATGGCCAGAGTGTAGTGAGTCAAGAGGAGAGTGGTAAAACATAAAATTGAGGAGGTAGATGGGAACCAAATGAGCCCACAGGCTTGGCAATGCTTTTAGATTTTATTCTAAATACAATGAACCTTGGAAGGTTTTAAACAGAGGAGTGACATGCCACAGTTGCTCAGACCACTGCTAGATCTTTAAAAAGTTTTGTGTTGTCCATGTTATAGAAAGTCAAAGGAGAAAGTAGGCAGATCAATTAGGAGGCTATTGCAGTATCCCCAGTGAGAGGTAATGGCGTCCTGAACAGAGCCGTATCAATGGAGACGATAAGAAGTGGAGCAAATTTAGGGTGCACTCTGGGTGTGGAGGCCAGATGATTTGCAGACGCATTGAATCTTGAAAGAGAGATGATAGAGAAAGGAACCCGGAATAATCCTGTGTTTTCACTCTAGCAAATGGGTCAGGAGTTGTCCCATTTACTGGCATGAGAAAGACTGGAAGAGGAACACATATAGAGTGAAATAATGAGGGATCTACTTAAGATATGCTAAGTTTAAGATCACTTCTCAACATTTAATTAAGTATGTTAATTAAGTTGCTGGATAGATGAGTCTGGAGTTCAGCATAAAGGACAGAACCAGAGCTATAAATCTGAGAGCCTAAGTATAAATGATACTTAAAGCCATCGACTAGATTAAATCACTTGGAAAGAGTATGTCAATAGAAGCAAAAAAGAGCATCTGGGACTGAGCCTTGGATATTCTGACAGTTACAGATTTAGAAAGATCACCCAGCACAGAAGACACTCAGAAGAGATGCAGGGGGAAAGGGACAAAGCTTTTTCAGGAGGAGGGAAGGGTCATTTAAATTGAATGATGCTGAGAGATGAAGTTCAATGAGCACAGAAACGTGGCCATAGCATTAGCAAAATGAGGGATGTTGCAGATGCCATGATGGAGGCATTTCAGTTGCTTGGGATTGAGGACACATTCCTGGAAAGAGAATGTTGCAGAGTGAGTGGGAGGTGAGGGATGAGGAGAGACATGATGAGCAGGTTAGAGGGGAAGTAGATAGTAATGCCTGTGAGTGGCTGTGCGGTCAAGGAGTTGTCTTGTTATGCTTTGCATATCTGCTTTTAGGATGGGAGAGACTAAAGCATATCTGTATACTAACAAAAATAATCTGAAAGTGTGAGTGAATTGGGGGTTAGTCAAAGATGAAAATTACAGAAGCAAATTCCTTCAGATAACCAGAGAGTATGTGAGGTAGGGGCAGTGAACAGATCTCTTGGAAGGGCCAAGGGTACCTCCCCTCATAACAGAAGAGAAGACAGAGGGTAGGAGTGATACATTTTAGATAGGGAAATGACTTCCATCCATGTGTTTAACCAATAAAGTGAGGTGAGCTCTCCATCTGATTATGAAGTGGGGTGGCATTATAGACTTTAGGAGAAACAAGAACATATGAAAATGTCACTGTGGAGAGCAAGAAAGCTGAAGAATGCAGGGGTGATATAGCTTGGTTTGTTGACCAGTACTGAGTGCCATTGGCAAGTGTTGTGAATTTGGAGGGGGAGCAGCCATGTTCTCCAGCATGTTTAGCTTCTCAAGTGAAGATATAGAATAACTGAAAATCGGGTTGACAAGAACTAAGAATTTGCCTGTTGAGTGCAACAAAGGGATAGGGGGTGTTGTGTTGCAGGATTAAACCTTAAACAATAATCAGATAAGTATCTATCTCTGCAAATTGTGATAAATGTTACTGCACTAAAGATGACTACAGATTCCCTGAGGAGAGGGACTATATCTGTTTTGCTTCCTCTTATGTCTTCGATGCCTACCACAAAGAATGTGCTAGACAAAATAGTAAATAATAAATATTTCTCAGAGAACAGGCCTTTCCCAAGGACATAGCTTATTAGATTTTTCCCTTGGAGTCTTTTCTTCAAACAGCAAAAACCTTACAGTTTAATTGGGTGAAATAGAAGCTCAAACACTCAGGAAGGACATGGCCAGTCATGGTGGAAGGAAGGTTATGTCCAGTCATTGTGGAAGTGCTGGTCTGAGAGCTGGGAGCCCTAGGTTTGAGAAGAATTCTGACTTACAGATGTTTGTTAGTGTTTCCATATCTGCATGCAGAAGCTATTGTTTATAGAGCATTTTGCCAAACATATGAAAGGTATTTTCCCCATGTTAAATATTTCATACTAGCACAATCATTCATTACTTTAGGAATTTATTTTCATTCAACTATAAAAACTTGCACTTGCTTTCATTTTTTCTCCAGTATAAATCTCATGCTTAGCATAGACACACTAAAAATTGACTTTCAAGATGATAATCATTTTATTCCAATATGTCTTGAACTATAACTACGAATAGGGTTTGAAATGAGATCAAAATGTAACATTTTATGTCCTGGGCCACACTTTCAGGTAAAAAAGCTCAGAGCAGGCCTCCAGGTGTTTCTGTCTAAGAAGATATTAGGTATCATATTGAGTAAATATGGAAGAAAACTCCTGATGACCCTACTCTTGCTCCAAATATAACATAAATCCTGTTTGATTTTTTTCATATTTATAGCAGTCTCATTTTCCTCATCACCTCATTTTTCTGTTTTCCTTTGCTTTCATCCCATTGTGTAAAGTAATTTTTGCTCCATTTTACCTCATTGGCTTTTGCCTTTGACATTCTATGCAACATTTAGCCACAAAAGCAGTAGCATTTGGAAGGTGGATTTCAAAGGCAAGTTATTTCATCCAGGTTCTTGTAAGGCATAGAAGGACTATAGTTCAGGAAGTCTTTCTTTATGTGTGGTTAATATTTTGTGACATTTTTATAATTCAGAATATTCACTTCATCTTTACATCATTTATTATGTGGAAGTTTATGCTCAACATAGCAGTACAATACTTTGGTTCTACACTGCTTTATAGTTTTCAAAATGGTAAAAGCTGTATTTAAACAATGCATTAATGCTTTTCCTATTTTAAATTGTTGTGAAGAACAGATAGACAGGGTGATTGTTGCCATTCCTGTTTCACACGGGTGGAGACTGAAGTTCACAGAGGGCAAGTGACTTGCCCAGTCACTGCATTCTACAATCCATGACCATTCTGCACACCACCATTGCTTTAGGAGAAGCCTCCAGTTTCCTCCCAAATCCTAAAACTCCAATATATGCCAAATGTAATCAAGTGCGTGGATGGGTGTGTGTATACAAGGGGTGCCAAAGAGAGAAAAAAACGGTATTAAAATTGTAATATTCAACATATACCAATAACAAAGATGACTACAAGTCACGTTTGGTTTCTGCAATTACAAGAGGTCCTCAAAATGGTTCCCATCAGCTTCCAGACACTTCTGAAGATGTTGAATGACTGCAGGACTTGTTGCTAGGTGAGGTCTCCAAGATCTTCCCTTGTGCACATCACACCCAGAACCATGCATCTCAAAGTCTTCACCAGTGTGTACAGTTGTCAGGAGTGTTGGAGGTTCTGTTGCATACTCTCACCTCCATTGTCGTTGTACTTCCACAATGTTCTCAAATATAAAATACCTCTTGCAGATGGTCTTGCACTTCTCGAATGACAACTGTGCTTCTGCCATTTTCTTTGACTGCTGCCTGTTGCATGGCTACGCTAGCATTCATTTGATTAACACCATCTTTTGATCGAACGTCATACTACACATTGCTACAGTAATTCAACTCGACTTTGAAAAGTAATACGTAGATAACGTCTCTTAAAATGTATACACTTTTTTAATATCCCTGGTATGTACATGTGTATGTGCGTGTGTGTATATGTATACAAATTTAAATATATATATATTTTTATTTTTACTTATATCACTTATATTCACTCCCAATATTTGTGTGGTTGACTTCTATAGCATGTGTCTCAGGTGAGTTTGTAACTAGACATCAACCTCCATAAAGATAATCACAAACTAGTATTAGTTGTGACCTGTGTGAATGTCCCTCTTCATATGGTTATAATAGCTTTCCTTTTTAAAAATATTTTTATTTTTATTAATTATCTATACAGGCTTCATTGAGGCAAAATAGTTACAGTGCCTTTGGTTGTACCTTTTACTAATGAAGCCTAAAATGGTTCATGAAATTAGTCAACCTTGGAAGTCTGATAAACATCACTCACAATATCCATGTTTTATAGTTTAAATAGACTCAGAATGTTCCGTAGTTCAGTAGGAAGACAAGAGTTGTAATTTATGACTCAATCCATGCTTTATTCACAGACTGTGTGGTGCCACCTGGGCATAAACCCTAAGGTTTCTAACTGTGAATTTCAAAGCAAAACACACACGTCACTGGAAGGGACCCATAGATCATCTAGTCCAACCCCTCACATCACAGGTGAAGAAACAGACACAGTGACAGTCACCAGCTGCCCTTCATCACAGAACTATCTGACAGTGAGGGAGATCCTCTCCTAACTTTCAAGGGAGTGCTCTCTCCAGCACACCACATTGCCTCCCCCCACAAGGTGCCTCCCATGGGGCAATTCTTCTTGAAGATGAAGTATATTAAACTCACATTTGGCTGCTAATCATCTTCTCAGCAGCACTGTGGTATTTCATTAACTGCTGCATGTAACACCCTGGCCTTTCACCTGTATTAACTTGAGCTCATTAAACATGAGGCCAGCAATAAACAGGACTGAACTAATTCAGATATTTGGCTTGCTATGCGTTCAGCTTTTTTTTTTAAATGGGTTCAACTGTGAGAAGCATTTTCCCCTTCCCAGTGTATATAGTAAGAAAAACAGGAAGTACAGATTTCCAGGAATATATGTAGCTTGCCTCTTTATTTCAGTAAAAGCATATTCAGTACTTACCCAATGCAAAACTTTGTGAGGACTGCAAAGAAATACAAGTAACAGCACAGCACAGGGTCTCACATCTGGAAGACTGAGATTTGAATCCTGGTGCTGCCATTTATGAATGGTGAGATGTGGAACAAGTGACTTAGCTTTTCTGAACCACAGTTTTGTCTTCCATAAATGGATGCAAGAATACTCACCTCATGAGGTTCAATGAAGAAGGGATGATGTGCCCGTGTGCTTTGCAAAGGGTTTGCTATATGGCGATACTTAAGAAATGTGCTGGTGTTCATGAAGATGATGAAGCTGATGATGGTGGTGATGATAATGAAGATGTTGATGATGGTGGTGATGCTGGTGGTGTTGATGATGTAGTTCCCTGCTTCGTAGATCATGTGATCACCTCTCACTACAGCTGTTGCTGAGGGAGTCGGTTCCCCATGTCTCCTCCCCATCATCACGACTAAAGACAAGCAAGGGTCCTCGACTGCCAGGAGGGAAAACCAAATGAAATTCATCCCTCCTGAGTTCTCCACCAACACTGCTGCATGCTATTTTCGACTGTGAAGTGACCTTGCAGCTCATGGCCTATGCAGCCTCCAGTTAACACAATCCTATGAAATGTTGAGAGTTGTTTAAGCTTCTGATTGAGCAGGGGATGGTGAGAAAGGGGGTAGTCCTTTGCAGAAAGATGACCAACAAAGAGGTAGAGATGGGGTCCATCAGGAAGAATGACAGTTTGTGGGGGCCTCAGGGCAGGACTGCGTGAGTGGGGTGAGGTAGACGGTGCCAGTGTATAAGTGGAGATCAATGCTGGACCCCTGGTATGGGGATATGCAATCAGTATTGATTCCTGAATACTACACGGATTAGTCAGCGTTCTCCAGAGAAACAGAACCAGTAGGTCACAAATAGATTTATTAGAGGGAATGTAATACGGGAATTAATTCACTTAGTTATGGAGGCCATGAAGTCCTGCGATGTTCCATCTGTAAGTTGGAGGACTGTGAAAGCCTGTGGTGTAATGCAGTCTGCGTCTGAAGGCCCAGGAACCAAGGGAGTCAATAGGGTAACTCTGTAGCTGAAGCTGAAGACCTGAGCACCAGGAGGCAAGGGTGGAGGGATGGTGTAAGTCCTGGAGTCCAGAGGCCTGAGAACCTGGAGCTCTGATGTCAAGAGCAGGAGAGGATGAACACCGCAGCTCTAGCTCCAGATGAGGGAGCTCCTTCTCCTTCTGTCTGCCATTGTGTTCCGTCCCATCCCTGAACAGATGGCGTGATGCCTTCCCACACTGGTGAGGGCAGGCCTTCTTTACTCCCTCCACTGATACAAATGCTAATCTCCTCTGGAAGTACTTTGACAGACACACTCAGAAATGGTGTCTTCCTAGCTATCTGGGCATCCCTTAGCCCAGTCAAGCTGACACATAAAATTAACCATCACACCACAGAACTTATTTTTTATTTCCTACTATGAAAACTTTAAAAAATACTAATAAGTGTGTAAGTCATCTGGTTTACTTTCCTACTACTACCAGAATCCCATCTCCAATATTCTGTATCATTCTCTTCTTTTCACCACAACCCACCCTCCCTTTTGCCACTACAAGCCCATAGTCACACATGTTAAACTATCGGGTGTTTTTCTATACCCTAAAGAATAAGATCCAATGTTGCCAGAATTCAGAACTCTCTATCGATTTCCCAGCTTTAAACCTTGCTATTTCCCTGTCACTTACTGTGTCCTACACAAGGTGAGTTCACCCTGTAGTGTCCGCCCTTGATTCCTTAGTGCGTCTTCTCCTAGTACTATCCAGCATTTTACCCTTTTAAAATCTTACATCCTGGTTTGAATTCCTCCTTTGCTCTGAAGCCTTCCTTAGTCTCTCAAGTAGAGTCAGCTGCTCATGGGTCTGGGTTCCATCAGACATTGTGTGTCTCTTCCCCTCCTCTCCATTTCCCCTTGTAATTACCTGTGTGACCCAGATGTTGGCTGAGCCCAACCTGCCCACCTCCTTCTGAAGATTGCTGCCCAGTGCCCAGAGATTATGTTCTCTAGGCCACTTCTGGCTGTAAGTGCCTGCAGTTATCAGATTCCAAATCTTCCTCAAGTCTCACTTCCTGTTGGGCTTTTTTTCTTTTCAGCCATATACTATCCCAGCCATGAAACTCAACCCTATTTCCCTGATTTTCTCCCAAATTTCTCACCAAGGTGTGAAAGCATGCAGCAGATGTTATTAAACAGAGGTCATGGAGGCAGCTTTCGATTGCAGTCATGGAAGCATCTTAAAATTGAATATTGGCTCTCCTGCTCTGCCCTTCAGTGTCCTCCCATCACTGTGACCTCTCCGTCTGTGCTCTCTCCTCCCTTCTGCCCTGTCTCCCCTCTCCTCTCTGTCTTTCTTCTGTTTCAAAGTTCCCCTCCATTTCTCGGTGCAGTGGCTATGCCATCTCTTGTTTCAGTTTCCTCTGAATCAAGCCATCCAGACTGCATTTCCAAGACCCAGCCTGGCACTCTTGCTTCAATAGTGATAACTTCAAACAATGGCAGTGAGTTTTTTTTAGAAAAATACAACATGAGTCATGTAAATACAGTTTCAATATTAAAATGATAATCCTCCATCCTGGTTCCTTGAAATATGAGTCAGCTTTCCTCACCAGGCATCTCCTGGCCAGCTTCAAGGCCCCAGGACCTGCGTAGTGCTAGCAGAAACATCTTTCTCCATCATCCTTCCTGGCATCCCATGGATGTTAGACTTTCTCCTCTTGATTGACATCCTTCCTAATGCATCTTCTAACTTCATCACTTCAAGCAGGATGTGCTCCGCCTGTCCTTCGTAAGGAGCTTCCTCACCCTCTTGTAGCTTGTTAGCTGTGGAGTGGGGGTGAGCAGTCATGGCTCCTGTGATTTTCCAGATAGCCGGCCCTCCCCACTGGTGCCTCTTCTGCCTGGAAGATGCTCTTCCCTTCCCTGACCCTCATGCCTCTACCCGCACTGCTTCTACCCACCTTCACCTCATCCTTCAGAATTTAGCTCAGATGTTGCCTCTTCTGGAAAACCTCTGACCCCTCGGCCTGGGTTAGGGACACATTGTCACTGCTCATATAGCAGCCTCTGTCACCTCTGCCATAGCCCCTGTCATGGGGTGTTGCAATTGTTATTAACTGTAGGCTCTTTAAGGTCACAGACTGTCTTTGATATATAAATTTCAAGTGTCTGGCCCTTTATACATGTTTCTTAAATTTATGAATCATAGCTGTTGTGTATGATTTTTTTATTTCATATAATTTTTAATATAAAAAATCTATTTATATTCCTTAGTTTCTTTCTGAAAGTAGTTGTTTGGGATTGTTTGACATTTCAAACAACCAGCAATATTTTGTAAATGTATTCATTTATTCACTCATTTTTTTAAGCGATATTGAGTATCTATTATGTGCTAGATAAAAAACTAACCCTCCAGCATCTAAAGTTGGGTTGTATGGGTTGCTAGTGATGAGGCCATACAATAGGTGCAAAGATTAAAACATGCCCAGAGTATTCTAGACCACTGGGTAGGGATGGGAACCAGCAAAGGAGGTTACTTGAATGCTGTGAAGACTGAGCTGAAATTAAGAAATCCAGATTGGCACATACCAGGTGAAAAAGAGGGGAGAGGCCTTTTTGGCAGAGAGGATGCATGAGCAAATACAGAAAAACATAGTATAGTATGCAGTGCAATATGAGTTGCTATGCCTCATGGGAATGTGTTGGCAGGCATGTGTTTTACAAGCACTATTCCATTGAATGCTAATACCAACATCCTGAGTTTGATACTGTCATTCTCATTTCATTGATAAGGAAATTAGTAGCAGAATAGTTAAGTAATTGGCTCATAGTCACACAGTTAATGAACACAAAACTGTGATTTTAATGCAAATTTGACTTCTAAGTCGTTACCCTAATCACAATGTGAATGTTGACTTTCCACTTTCACTATGAAATGTGAGCTATCATTGCATTTGACTGATTTAGACATCAGATATTTGATCAGAATTTATATGCTTAAATTTGTCAGATTAAACCAGTAGTCACATTTCACATATTTTTCATGTCTAATACCAGCGTCCTGATTTGCCCCACTGGACACCACACAGCCTGTGATAACATGTAATACACAGATGGTCCTTCTGTCTCTGTCTTTTTATTGTTTTCCACTGTCCGAATTTGATAAAATACCATGAAAAATCACTTACTGCTATATGAGTGATTAAGCATTACATGCCAATTACACATGGGGAAATCTGAGTTTCTGAATCTAGACCATGTTAAAACTGATTTTGAAACAAAAATCAGCATCAAAATGTAAGTAACTGATTACTTTTGTAATTGAGAGGGAGAAAGAAGAAAATTAACTGAATTCAGGCAGGACAGAACAGAAAACAGATTTCTCAGCTCTGTCCCTCCTGCTATCCTGAGTCATGCTGAGAACACAGTAACTGAGCCTAGGGTCGGTTAGGAACTGTCCATGGTTACTTCATCTAAACCTCACCCTGGCACTTTATAGATAACGAGGCAGACGCAAAGCCATGTCTCAGCCACTCTACCTCGCTGCTCCCATCTTTTATTTTAGATATCCAACAGCTACTCTAGTTGCCTTTTGAGTTTTTTTTTTTTAGATCAGCTCTTTGAAGATGTATTTTCTTTATTTTCCTTGCCAACTATGGTTTGTTCACTTAAGTTCAGTCTTCCAAGGAGCTTGACATATCCTGCCTTGAGATAACTACAATAACCAGGTACACTTGACATATAATTGAATCCAACATGCATGCTTAATGAATAGCAAGAGATACTTATAAAACTAGCAACAATGGTAACCATACACGTACTACAAGGAAACTGTTTAGCCTTTAATGTGGCACAGGACAACTTCAGGTTCAGCATAGGCATGCAATATTGTATTTGTTGAATACATGTCAAAAGTCTGATAAATTGTGTAACTATGTCATATGTGAACATGTCTTTTGCAAAAGAAACAAAAAATCCACTTTTAGATAGTTGTGAAATACATATATTTTACATCTAACTTATCCTTCAGTCTGTCCATGTATACACACACACATAAAGGAGATAGGAGTGATTTCTGATTTATACTGAGATATAGATAGATAGATAGATAGATAGATAGATACTGAGTGATACGTATATAAATAACACTCAATATAAATCTGAAATCCTTTTATCTCTTTCCATATTACCATTTAAATATCAAATTAATTACTTTCTTGCTGTTATTGTTTCCAATCAGATAAGAGAGTATGATTAAGAAAACATAGCTGATGCGTGACAGTACTATAGACTAGTGCTATTAGCCAACTTGCTGCTGTTCTCATAAAAATTATGCAATTTAAGCTGGAAGATAGGAGTGCCTGCTTCCATTAGAAACAAGAACCCTTTTCTACTTCATAATATGCTCAATTACCTTGGATTGATCCATGAATAAATTATAATCCAAATAGACTTCTTTACCTTAAAGCTTTGCTGGCTTAAGGTATCATTGTTGATTCATTATGTTGTCACTTTTCTATCGGCAATGTAATGCTTTTTATATCTGGATAGAGGCAGTTTTAGTGTGAGATACCGTTATCTTTAAATGAGTAGGATTTAGCTTTTCTGGTGAGAACAAATTCATCCATGATGAATCCCTGGAGAAACTACTGAAACAAAAATCACACCATTTCTGAGCTTTGTTCAGTTCGTCAGTTACAAAGCAGCTTTTGATAGTCCTGAAGAACTTTTCCCTTTGTTTAAGAAATATAGCATGACGCTCAAACCTCTCACTTTGAGTTACCACGGGCTACAACTTTTTCTGTAAGAAAATAATGAATGAAGAGGAGAAGCCCTGCTGCTGTCTCTGTCAGGCCCTGCTGCTTCTCCTCCTGCAACAGGAAATCAATTAACTATATGTTCAGGCAGAGGTTGAACTAAATGCTTTATCAATCATCACTGATTGTGTGCACATACACAGTGGCCAACTATGCATTCATCTTCACGCTTTCTTAGCTTTATTTTGCTTTTTTTCTTTTTCTTTTATTTTTGCAAGATCAAACCAAAATGTATGCCTAAATGTTTGCATACAACAATAACAAAAAAATGTCAAGCACTTAAATTTTAAGACTAGTGAGGAAAGCAAAAATGCCTAGGGCAACCGTGAAGTTTTGGAAGCCAGTACTTTACCTTAGCCTCTGCGATTTCCACACAGCAGCACAAAAATGAACCAAATTCAATGTAGAGATGCCTGGTGGAAAGTTGAGGGAGCACTCACTGATATTTTCTGTGTGTGCGCTTTCAATTTAAATAAAAATTTGGCAAGTTTTCCTTTTAGTCTATATATTCTTCTATCCAGTGCACAAAGAAAAGCCTATAGAAATCTTTATGTTAAATTAAACCTCTTTTAGGACTAATTATACAAGAGTAGCACACTAGAATTTTAGCGCTGTTACCCATTGGCGTGCCGTGTGATCTAATTTATGTGTGACAAATGTGCAAACACGTGACAGAAACTCTCAGGCTGTCAGCTGTTTACGAGGGCTGTGCTCCATTCAGCATCAAGAAACGCTCAAATACTTACCATCAGTATCATTACCATTGTTGGAACAACTTAAAATCCTTATGTTTAAGTTTAGCTACCTTCTCTTTCTCCATTTGGACAAAGAATAGCCTAAATTGAAAAAAAATTATCCTCTGATCTATGTTTAAAAGGAAATAAACCAAAACGTTCCAAGAATGATTTCCTTTGAACAGCCTTCCCAGAGCTCTGGTGAACTTAGACGGTGTTAAGCATGGTGAGGCCTGATCATGGCGCCCGTGTAAGGGATCCGATTTACATGGAACTTGCTAACATGAGGGGTCTGCGGGAATCAGAGCCTTGTGTCTCAACAGTCAGCCACTCTTGATAATCTCCAAACCGATTAAATCAGGACTGAGGTGACCTCAATGTGTAAGAGCAGTGTGGAGAGTGCCATTCTGACAAGCCTTAGGTCCTGCGGACCTGCATTCACCACCTCATGAGGTGTTATCTGAACCCCAGGGGCATTACTGTGGCACCAAGTATAATCCCTAACACCTCATCTGCCCCAGGAAAAAGTCATTTCACAAGAGGACATTTCAAATAAGTTTTATCTTTTCTGTATTAAGGAGGCTTATGCAAGTGATAAGTATTGAGGATTTGTTTTATACTTTTATTTATGTTTTTAAGAAGTTGTTATCACTTGTCTTACAGTAAAATAGATACAGAATATTATTCTCTCCCACCACCATGTTGTTTCATATTACCGCAACTAATGGTTAGTTAAATATTATAATTTAGGAAGACATTAAGGTGTGGAGATGAAGTGCATAGTTCTAGTCTAATTGCAGATAAATTAATTTGGCATTCATAACATTGTTTCCATTTGCTTGACTTGTTGACATAATTATAGTGAATTGATAATGGAAGTAACAATTTTAGATATTTCCACATAAATATGTTCTGCTAATATAAATTTACAGTTGCCATTTGCAGTTTGGCTTAATTGGAACATGGTTTAAGTTCAGTTTACCTGCACTACTGAGATCTCCAGAGGGCCAAAGAACTCATTTTCCTGGGGCATTATGCAACCTGGCAAGTAGAAGTCATAGTTTTGAAACAAGTGTGATTTTTCACCTAAGTACCTGCTGGGTCAAAGGTCAGGATGACCTTGGAGTGCAATCATTTTCCAAACCTCTATCAGTTAGATAAATGGGCTTTCTTCTGCAGGAGAGAAGGTGTTTTTGCAGTCTTACCGAAAGAGACCCAGCAAGTTCAGGTTACAGGCTGACGGAAAACATTTGAAATTCAGTGGTGTCTTCAGCTGCAGTATGTGCCAATAAAAGTGGAGATCAAAGGTCTAGAAGAGGGGAAGGACAAAGTGGAGAGGAAATAATTGTGGGATAATGAATGGTGTGAGGGCATTTTCATGTTAACTTGAAACCACTTAGCATTTTTCCATGACGCCCAGGTAGCTTTCTAAATGAACTTTCTAAAGTACAATTGAATAACCTTGAGATTTAAAGCTCCGTGATGTGATTTTTGAATACTGATGGAGTTTGTTTAAGCACTGTGATATTTCCTCTGCTTTTCATTTATATTTTTGCCTCCTTCATGCAAAATACAATTTATTTTCGGTACAGAGAAATCAATATTTTCACCATTTTGTTTTTCAGCTATTCCAGTAAATTGCAATCAACATTAGTTACAATCTTTAAAGAGATGTAGTAAGAATTTGAACACAATGAAATAGAGATACAAATTAGAACTTTGGCAGAGTACCTTTGCTATTGACAAAAGCATTTGTCAGGGACTACAGCTGTGTCTATAACGTGCTAAAAACCTGATGAAAGGGGAAAAAAGCATCAATAGGTTTCACCTTCTGTCTATACAAGCCAAACAAATGGCTTAACTAATAGCTATTGTTTTAAGTGAATGGATCTGGTCCACCATTGTGAACTTATTCCATTTAGAAATGTATTTTAATTAGCATTTGTGTCTCTACTGCATACATATTTGGTAAGAGCACTGTGCTCTGTGTTCTTTTTAATGACGAATGGAATCTGTTGCCTAGCAGTCCAAGGAGTGAAGACTTGTTGCAGTGTACATTAAACCATCCTCAGACATACGTTTGTTTGCTGATAGTATTTATGTGTTTATATCCTCCCATTTATCTCTTCTATGAGGTAACATGCTTTCTTATTTGTGTCTTTTTCTTTTAGAAACTGCCAAGTTTTGGACCTTATCTTGAACTGCGCAAGAAAATCATAGCAGAAAACAAGATTAAACTGAAAGAACAAAGTGGAGCTTTTTCACCTCCTGAGAGAAAGCTTTTTATCCCCAAAAGGCCTATTCCTGCCATCAAGGTAAAAATTAAACCATATACATAAGTATGTCTGTTATACTGTTTAAGTGTACAAATATACTTAAAATGTTTATTCACTGTTTAAACTTATCACTGACTTTGTTTTAAAAATATACTGAAAATTTTGAAAGTTCTATGTTGAAAATGCATATAAACTGCAAAATAATCTTTTTTATTTATGTATTTTATTTGTAAATGTTACACATTTTAGAGCACTGTCAAGCATGCATTTCATGGAAATTTTCATATATATTCAATGTGCCAGGAGATAGTAAGGTGAATTTTTTGGCTTCTTCCAGTCATTTTAAAATTATTTTAATCCACAGTTAACCCCAGGAGACCTCATATTAGTCACACAATGCAACTAAGTTATCAATAAGCAACATCAGTATCAATATAATACCTTACACTTTGGAAAAATAATTATCTGATTTGATCTCTGGAAAGCCTGTATGTTTATTTGGGTCTTGGGAGATTATTTTCTGGGTAATAACAGAAATTACATATATGTTACCTTTCTTGGTTTTTTTTTTCTGTAAACTTTTTATTTTGGGAAAAATGTAGACTCACATGCAGTGATAAGAACTAATGCAAGCCGGGCTCGGTGGCTCAGCCTGTAATCCCGCGCCTTGGGAGGCTGAGGTGAGTGGATTGCCTGAGCCCACGGGTTCGAGACCCGCTTGGGCAGGCGAAACCTCATCTCTACAATAAATCAAAAAAATTAGCCGGGCGTGGTAGCGCACGCCTGTAGTTCCGGCTACTCGGAAGGCTGAGGCGGAAGGATCGCCGGAGCCCAGCAGGTCGAGGCTGCGGTGGCCGGAAGTGGCCAC
>CAUYQG010132605.1:0-10928 GCA_963574415.1 Tarsius wallacei
CATATCCCATGTCTACATTTAGTGGTATCATCTGCGCATTACAAATGCTTTATGTATTAAATGAATGTACACTAAGACTACCTTCTATTTCATGCTGTTCCAACTTCTTTTTTTCTTTTTTTTTTTGAGTTGGAGTCTCACACTGTTGCCCAGACTGGAGTGCAGCGGCCGCTCCCGGCCACCGCAGCCTCGACCCGCTGGGCTCCGGCGATCCTTCTGCCTCCGCCTTCAGAGTATCCGGAACTACAGGCGCGCGCTACCACCCCGGCTGAGTTTTTGATTTATTGTAGAGATGAGGTCTCGTTTGCCCAGGCGGGTCTCGAACCCGCGGACTCAGGCAATCCACTCACCTCAGCCTCCCAAGGCGCGGGATTACAGGCTGAGCCACCGAGCCCGGCATGGTTATATATTTTTATTTATTTATTTATTTTTTGAGTTGGCGTCTCACTCCGTCGCCCAGACTGGAGTGCAGCGGCCGCTCCCGGCCACCGCAGCCTCGACCCGCTGGGCTCCGGCGACCCTTCCGCCTCAGCCTCCCGAGTAGCTGGAACTACAGGCGCGCACTACCACGCCCGGCTAATTTTTTGATTTATTGTAGAGATGAGGTCTCGCCAACCTGCCCGGGCGGGTCTCGAACCCGCGGGCTCAGGCAATCCACTCACCTCAGCCTCCCAAAGCGCGGGATTACAGGCTGAGCCACCGAGCCCGGCTCCAACTTCTGTTTTGGGACTTGCAAAAGTTATTAATGTTTTAATAAGCAAACTTCTGTTTTTTTCCCCTGAGTCCTAGTTTTCTGCTTTTTTAAAGTCTTCTTTGAATATTTATTTTAAAATAGTGAAATATCGAACCAGCAAAAATATATTTGATTATATAGATCTCCTCTGAAATTCAGTATAATTGTCATCTGAGCTGAACACCTCTCAAATCTCAGCATCAAGTGGTTGGACTAATTTTTTTTCTCATACTTCATCAAGATTTCCTGAGCATTTTCTTTCCTTTACACTGAAGGAATGGGAATGAAGATTTGGTCCTGAAGAATTCTTTCTTTGAGATGAATGCCATTGGCTACGACATTGTCTCCACTTTGTTATTGTCAAATATAGATTTCTTGCCATTCTTTATTATTTAAGATTCTGGCTTACAAACTTTATCAGAGGCATGTATGTATAAATTAGGAATCTGATTTTATGTTCGCATGTTGTTATTTTTTTTCAGATGAATGACAGTATTTAATAACCAGGATTTTAATAATAGAAATCCAAATATTTAAACTTCTCACTTTATCATAGGATATATGTTATTTATATTGGAGTTAATTTCTGAAATTTCTACTCCATTTTTTTGAACAACCTGTCAATTTTTTATTGCAGTTCATATTTTTTCTATTTTTTTTTTTCCTTTTTTTTTTTTGAGTTGGAGTCTAACTCTGTCACCCAGACTGGAGTGCAGTGGCCGCTCCCGGCCACCGCAGCCTCGACCTGCTGGGCTCCGGCGATCCTTCTGCCTCAGTCTTCCGAGTAGCTAGAATTACAGGCACGCGCTACCATGCCCGACTATTTTTTTGATTTATTGTAGAGGTGAGGTCTCACCAAGTTGCCCAGACTGTTTTTAACTTTTTATTTTTTCCCCAATAAGACGTAGGTTGTCTCCTTTAATTATGCAACATTTTAAAATTTCATCACTAGTTATTTTCTGATATACATTCTTTTGGAACGCTGTTAAAAGCTTACTTAAAATTTTCAAATTGTGTTTTTAAGGTTTTGCTTGACACTGCACTGAATTTATTTATTACTATAGAACATATTAGCATTTTTATAATATTAAAATATTCTACCCCAAAGCAAGTCGTATTTGCTCCTTATTTGACTCTTCATTCCAAGCACAATAAACTCTTTTGGATAATAACAAATAGGGCAAATCAGTAAACATTAGCCTGTCTACAGTGTTTCAGCATCTTAGGCTGAATCCCACATGACACCAACAGAACGATATTTTACTCCATTCGTCATTCCATGCCATGATCTTGTGAGTGAACAGAAAAACCAAAGGGCCATATGAAACTTACATGGTCAATCCTCAACAGTCACTTGACCATACTCAAGGAAAAAGTAACAGATTAGTTCTCTCCAGGAACTTACTTTGGCTTGTAGATTTGTTTGAACATTTTATATGCAACTAATTCTTCTCCACTATTAACTTGTCTATGTGCTTGCATATATGAGTGTGTGCAAAAAGATGTGCCTCTGACTTTCTGAGATATTTTTTAAGGTAAGACTATTTGAGACAGATACAGATGAACAGAAATTGATTTATAATTATTTTATGAGTGTATAGAATTTTTGCATATGAATGCTATCACCACAATAAACATGCTTTCTCTCTCACACATACACACGTGCATGCACACATACACGAAAACACTGCCTTCAAGTTCTTACTGACTGAAATATACCTCTTGAATTGGCTTAATTAAATGGCTTGTCAATAGTGACAGATGTACTTTAGAAATATAGGAATGTATAAAGGTTACATTTGCTTTGAGATATACACAATTTATATTCACAAAAGCTCCAATTTCTAGGCCAATATAAGAAAATAGAGCACTAAGAAATAAATCTATGTTAACATTTAATTTATTGAATGTTGATAGTTTAAAAAATATCCAAAACATGTTCTATTTTATTTTTATTAGTTTTATGTTTAATGAACACCTAATAATTGTACAAATTTATGAGAAACCTTGACATCTATATGTGGAAGAATGAAACTAGACCTATATCTCTCACCATATACAAAAATCAAATCAAAATGGACTGAGTTAAGTGTAAGATCTGAAACTGTGAAACTACTAGAAGAAAACAGGAGAAACACTTCAGGACAACGGTAAATATTTTATAGATAAGACCATAAAAGTACAGACAACAAAAACAAAAATAAACAAATGACACTATATCAACTGAAAAAGCTTCTGCCTAACAGAAAAGACAATCAATAGCGTAAAGAAAAAACTTCAGAATGGAAGAAAATATTTGTAAGCTATTTATCTGACAAGGAACTAAGATTCAGATTATACAAGGAACTCAAACAACTTAACAGCAAAACTTCAAATAATCTTATTTAAAAAAATGAGCAAAGGATCAGAATAGACATTTCTCATCAGAAGACATACAAATGGCCAGCAGTATATTAAAAGATGCTCAAGATTACTAATTATAAGGGAATTGCATTTCAAAATCACAATAAGATATCACCTTGCCCCAGTTGGAGTTGTTTTTACCAAAAAGAAAAAAATAACAAATGCTGGTGAGGATGTGGAGAAAGGCGAATTCTTATATACTTTTGTGGAAATATGAATTGTACATCCATTATGAGAAACAGTATGGAGTTAAAAATAAAAATAAAAATAAAAATAGAACCACCATATAATCTAGCAGTCCCCTACTTGGTATATATCCAAAGGAAAGAAAATTGTTGTGCTAATGAATATCTGCACTCCCGTGTTTATTGAAACACTAGTTACAACAGACAAGATATTGAATCAATCTAAGTGTTCATCAACAGATGAATGAATTTTTTAGTGTGGTATATACACACCATGGAATATTATTCAGCCATAAAAATAATTAAATCCTTTCATTTATGACAACATGGATGAGTCTCGAGGACATTATGGTAGGTGAAACAAGTCAGACACAGAAAAGTAAATACGATATGTTCTTATTCATATGTGGACACTTAAAGAGCTTATATTATAGAAGTAGAAAGCAAATGAGTGGTTGCTAGAAGCTGGGAGAGTATGGGGTAAGAGGGTAAGGAGAGTTTGGTTAACAAATACAAAAGTGTAGCTAGGAAGGAGGAATATGTTCTAGTGTTCCAAAGTATTGTAGGGCGGCTATCATTGACAACAATGCAGTGTACATTTCTAATAGGTAGAGGAGAGGATTTTGATTGTTCTTAACACAAAGAAATGATAAATGTCTGAGGTGATGGATATACTAATTATTGTGAATTGAATATTGCACATTGTATGCATGTATTAAAATATCACATTATACTTCATTAATTTATACAATGATTATGTGTCAATTAAAATAATACTAAAATAAAATAGAAAATAAATTGGACATTTTGTTAAATATCAATATTTAGTAAATGTAATATTAAAAATTAAACTGAAGAAATAAACTAAAAAATTTTTAAAGCACCAAAGAAAACAGATAAAAATATTTAGAAGGCCAACACATAAAGTCTAATAACCTTCTACAAAGAAGAGTGCAGAGAACAGGGAATGAGTAGGATTGTGAAAAACAGAAGAACATTCCATAAAAGGAAGTCTTTACTTTGAAAAGTTCTGTTGAGAGCCTAAATACTTCATTAAAAACAATAGAATACTCGTCTAAATATATTCTTTTGCAACTTCACTACACTGAAGGTAGATAATATACATGTAAGGTGCACATGTGCACAAACACACACACATTTCTAAATGGTCATGACAAAAGAACAAAAATCAGACTGCAATCTGAAAAGTCACTGTAAACCAAAACATAATACTAGAAAACAATGTAATATCATCTTCAAGATAATAAGAGAACATTATTCTTAAACTAAGATTTATATCCCTGTCAAAATGCCACAGAACACATGAAAAGAAAATAAACATTTTCAGACAATGAAGGGTTCATAACACTATGTCCCAAGTGTAAATTCTTAAAGCTTACTTGAAATCGACTCCAGTAAATTTTTTTTAATTGAAACAATTTTATGAAAGAATACCATTTCACAATGTCTTGATTTTAAAGTGAACAAAATTTACTTGGCAATTATGATGTAGAAGAAAGAATGTAAAAGCAAAGAGAGAGGAGATAAAGGAAGGCAATTAAATAAATCAGAAGTGGTAGAAGGAAAGGTGAGTATTGCAATATCCTCTAATAGTCAATAACATTCTATGTGTGATGTGAAAAGAAATAAAGGCTTATGTACCTTATTGTCACATACAAAAATGATTATTGAGGATTTATACTATTGAGAAATGTTTGTATCATACCAAGGCAACTACAATAAACTTATTTATTCATTTATGTATTGTCTGAGATGTTTAAATAAATAAATAGCAAAAACCACATTCTTTAGTTATACTGAATAAGAAATCAGAAGTAGATACATCCAGTGTATGAGCTGAGGGTGTAGACATGAGAGGTGTGAAACTATTACTTCTAATTATAAGCCTTTTTGTATCATTTGATTTTTGAATCTTGTGCCTGCATTACTTTGATAAACATTTTAAAATTTAAAAAGAAACTTAGTAGATCTTAGTCAAATTCTTCTAAGGTTTTAAGCTTCTAGTGGTGCTAGCAGTATGTTCTTACTGATTTCATCCATTGAACCTAAATAACTTCATTACTTAACTAATATATGGCAAAATAAATTAACTTCACATAGAACTTAAACGGGTATCAAATGCATTCATCTTCAGCAACATATTCTTTAACAAAAATTAAAAGATGAAAATATATTTGTATATATGTATATACATATATATGCAATCATAATCTAAATATATGCAAATATACAGAATACAGACAGTCTTTCTCAAGTCTGACACTCATATTTAATGTCAAAACAAACAAATATATGTAGTAGGAAATAAAGGAGAACATTTATAAAACCAGATCAATAAATACAAAAAATACAAATAAATACAAAATTTGTTTGTTATCTTCACCATATTAAGATTAAAAACAATGAACAAACTAGAAGAAAAACCAAACAAACAACATTTAGAGATTTATCATCTCTTTTAGTTTTTCTTTCAGAGAGCTGCAAAGGTTAAATGTGCATTTTACTATTGCTTATTTCTCATATCGATTTTGAAGCTTTTTTGCCCTTCTAAGAAATTTAAGCTGATTTGGAAATGAAACCTTTTACTCTGAAATAGAGGCCAATATACAGCATACACTAATTGCCAGCACTTTTAACTATTTTTATTGGGTACAGTCCATATCAAATTTCATTAATAATTGTTTTTCTTCATTATTATTAACAATGAAATGCTACCAAAAATATCATATTGCATTTATTTAATAACATAACTTCTGTTATTTAAATTTTACATATTCAGCTACAGTACAGTAAGAAGAAAAGGACTCTGTTATCTCAATGACATATTAATAATAGCTACTATTTATTCCATATTGTTATAAGGAAATAATAGTTATATTAACATTAATAATTTATTACACACTGAAATATTCAAGCAAGTAAAATAGCTTCATAAGCATTCTTCCCTGGTAAAACATGTACAAAGAAAGATGCAAATTATGTGTGTAGGTTTTTGCTAATTCTTTCAGAAATGTGAGCTACTTGTTTTCCTCTTATATAATGAACATTCTAAAGTACATGTTATTAAATTGAACTATTGTAAATAAGTAACTATTAAAACATTTGCAATTTCCATATTTTATAACTATAAAGTGTTATTAAATTGAACTATTTTAAATAAGTAACTATTATAACATTTACAATTTCCACATTTTATAGCTATAAAGTGTTATTAAATTGAACTATTTTAAATAAGTAACTATTATAACATTTACAATTTCCATATTTTATAGCTATAAAGTTTAAAGTGTGCTATTTAGAAGGAGTACCAAACTTAAGCCAACTTAAAAAATTACATTTCACTAGATAAAACGTAAAATTATTGGTGTACAAAAATAAACAAAATCTAGTTTTATATGTTAAAAGACATTTTATCTTTAAAGGGCAAAATATCATCCTCACATATTCTAGTATATTTGTGGTTTACTATTTTTTCAAATGTATCTTCCTCATTATGATGACATAAAATCATAGAATGATGACAAGAGCAAAGCAGTGGAAACATCAGCAAAACTCAACCAAAGGAACAGCACCTTATAAAGTACTATTTCTGACTCTAGCAGGAACAGAATATCCTCTTTCAATTCTTAAAGTAAATAACACTTCACCTCATTTTATTTTATTTTATGTGATATACTCTTACTAAGAATACCAAGTGTGAAATTTCAGTTCTTGACTTCCGGAAACTAAGGGGAATATAGTCATATATACTGTAGAATGATTGGGAGAGCACCAGAAACACAAAGAACAAGGGTTATGTAGATACTGAAACCTCTACTTGAGCAAGTCACAAGAGATGACTTCTGAACTGTTTTATGGCAGAGGAGATAACTACATTAAACTAAGTGTTAGGTTTAATTACTAAGGTCATTTCAGGCCGAGTAAGACCCCAGAGACATCAGAAACTACTACATATTTTCTTACCTTTGATTAATTTCATATACCTGAAACAAATTTCAAGTATAAATCATCTATATAAGAGATTAAAAAGTTGGCAATCAGTAGTCCATAGGTGTTTTCATATACTATATTTAAGAGGTTGGATAAGGAAAAAAGAAACTTATAAAGAAATATACAGAGTTACATGACAGATTTTGAGAGTTTTTTTGTTTGTTTGTTTGTTTGTTTTTGGAGATGAGTTTGCTTATTTATTTATTTTTAATGTTAAAAATGTGGGTTCTACATCAGGATTGGGTACAAAGTGGTTTACATACAGGTGAAGTTTGGGCCTCCCAATGGATCTCACTTAGCTTGGATTAGGATCAGGCACACTTATTCATGTTGTGTGACCCCTCCCTCCTCCTCTGACAGTGTCCCGCTACTGCCAATCCCTTTTTTGTACTATTATGTTAGATGTTCAAGGTTCACTTATGAGTGAGAACATGTGGTACTCAGTTCCTTGTTTCTGTGATAGAACACTGAGTATGATAGTGTCTGAATCCATCCAAGTTGCTGCGAAGTCCATAATTTTGTCCTTCTTCATGGCTGCATAACATTTCATTGTGTATGTGTACCACATTTTTTTTTTATCCAGTCCAGTTTCAATGGGCAGCACGGTTGGTTCCATGGTTTTTGCTATTGTGAATAGTGCTGCAATACACATGTATGCACGGATATCTTTATTGTAGAATGATTTGCATTCCTCTGGATATAGTCCCAGAGGGAGATTGTACACTCCCAGACTTTAAACATTATTGTAAGGCTACAATAATTAAAACTGCCTGGTATTGTTACAAGAACCAATGGAAAAGTGATAAAGCAATGAAACAGGATAGAGATTCCGTAAGAAAAAAATCTCAATTTCTCAAGCAATTCATCTTCAACAAAGCCTCCACCAATAAACCTGAGGAGAGGCAACTCTTTTCAGTAAATGGTGCTGGGAAAACTAGCTGACCACATGCAGAGGAATGAAATAGGACCCCTACCTATCACCATACACAAAAATCAGCCATATATGAGTCAAAGATGCATATGTAAAATTTCAAACTATAAGAATCTAAGAAAATGTAGGAGACACTCTTACCAAAAAATGGAATAGGTAACCAACTCCTGAAGAAAACCCCAAATGCCCCTACCATATGAGATTTGATAGACAAGTGGAGTCTCATCAAACCAGGAAAAAAAAAAAGAAAACATCAAGAGATTGGAAATACAGCCCACAGAGTGGGAAAAAATATTTGACAACTGGATGTCTGATAAAGGCTTAACACCCAGGATCTACAAGGAACTCAATTGTGCCAAAAGGGAAAACAAGCAAACAAACAAACAAAAACCATTGAAAAGTGGGCAAAAGTCAAAAGAAGACATACGAATAGTCAACAGACACATGAAAATATGCTCAGCCTCACCAATTATCAGAGAAATGCAAATCAAAACTACATTGAAATACCACTTAACTCCAATAAGAATGGCCATTATTAATAAAACAAAAAACAATAAATCTGGAAAGGATGCAGAGAAAATGAAATACTTCTACACTGTTGGTGGGAGTGCAAACTAGTTCAATCTCTATGGAAAAGAGTGTGGCTATCTAAAAGAACTAGAAATTGACCGTCCATACAATTTTGAATTTTATAAAGAACATTTGAGCAGTAGTATCATATGAAGACCCTCAGGCACAGAGATTAATAGAAATAAATTATTGCTTGAAGAGAAGCAAAGGGATTATTTTTGCATTTGACTACATGGATGTAATAATAGTAAAGCAGCAGAATTTACCAACTTGTATTAACTTGAATATCAAGTGCAAAAGAGATAACAAGTCAAAGATAAACCTATGGATTTTGTTTGATTGACAGAGGAAATAGGAGAATATTTAGAAAGAAAAGGTAACAAATTCACTTTTTGAAAATTTTTTAAAAGGCTAAAAAACAAAGATAAAATAGTATAAGCATGCCAAAATGGCATGAGAAGAGTTTGTGGGAAAAAAAAGAATTGTATATGTGCAGAGAAAATTCCATGGACAAACTAGGCATAATAGGGTCTTTTCAGGATGCAAGTCTCCAAGCATTTTTAAATTTCTCTTCAAATTTTATATAGAGTATGCTTGGGTGTCTAGTTTGGATTATAGTCTGGAACAGTCTGTCAGGTTATCATTGTGGTCTAGAAATGCAAGGGCTGGTATTTGTGGTAGGGCCAGGGAGATTGAGGTTTATCATTTAAGTTATGCTAATAACTTCGGGCCTTGTAACTTTTATACAAAAGGTAATCAGCCACTGCTGAAACAAATCTAGATGCCTCAAGTCAGACAGGGAGAGATTTTCGATCTCTGGCTAGGCAGGACTGTGCCCATTATCAGCTATAAAAAAATTACAAAAGACGGACCTTCACCCCTGAACACCCCAAATGGTTATGAGATCGAAAAATCTCTAAAGAATAAATAATTAGGGCAAGGTAGCTAGCATAGGCTAGACATAAATAAATTTCCTATAGGTAGGTTTTATAAGGCGTTCAAATGTTTCTACTGCAGGCCAAGTGGCATCCTATCCCACCCCTTGGCAAGTCCAGGGAAAACTCCATCAAATATAGAACTAGGACAGTAAAGTCTTTCAATTTGTGGTTTAGCATAATAATCACTAGAAATCCTTTGGAGACACAAGTAAACTAAACTTAGGTATTTGGTATTGCATCACTCAGGATCCAAGTCCCTGAAATGGAATTTGTTAAACCTTTAAAATTGCTTAACGGTAGGCTTTTTTTCTACACCTCTGGAGGAAAGGGGGGCCCACAAATATAAATGCTCATAAGAAAATGTGTTGTCCATTTGGGACAAATTTTAATCACAGTTTATAAGCTTATTTCCCTAGACACTTCTTGGACCAGAAGAAACTTGAACATCCCAGGAAAGTAAGTGCTGCTAAAAATTGAAGAAAAGAAGAACCCAACCAAAGACTGTTAAAAAAAAAAAGGGAAATCCTAAAGATGGTCCTGTTCCTATAATAGTCTATAGAATTTAAATATCTGGCTTCTCTATCATGATAAAAACCCTCTATGAAGCCAGAAAGGGGGGTGAGCAAGAGCCCCTGCTATGGGAAAAGGCCCGAAAACAGACCTTTGAATAAAGTAAACAGGCTTCTCGCCTTTTGAAATTCTTTATGGGTGGCCACCCCCCCACCCCCCCCACCCCCGTTAAGGGCATACAGGGAGACTTAAAGGAATTAGGAAGTCTTACCCTAAAACAGCAAATGCAGGCCTTAGGTTCAGTCCTAAAGGCCATCCATTATCAAGTCAGGGAACGATTGCCAATTAGTTTAACTACCGATGCTCATTCTTTTAAGCCAGGTGATATGGTATGGGTGAAAGAATAAAATGTACAACCCCTAAAGCCCCTCTGTGGTGGGGGGGCATTTACTGTTCTTTTATATAGCAGAACTAAGCTGGTCTTCCAGGACTGGGAGTGCGCTGCTGACCATTCGGAAGGTCGAGGAGCCCAACAAAGGACGTGGAACTAATTTATCCAGCCCTGTTCCAGAAGTGTGAGAATACTTCCAGCCCTGCTTCCATCACACACCAGAAGCTGACGAATTGACACACAGCAGAAGATTGAG
>CAUYQG010132607.1:0-13313 GCA_963574415.1 Tarsius wallacei
TATAATTCAGGGTTAGATATACAAATGGTAATTGTACAGGTAAAGTTTGGGCCTCTCTTTGGCCCCCACATTACCTGGTTTGAGATCAGATACCTTTATTGATAAAGTGTGCCCCCGGGTTGCCTACCCTGGCAGGTTCCCCCTACTACCAATCCCTTTCTTTCTTTCTTTTTAAAAAATTTTTGTTTGTTTTTTTTGAGTTGGAGTCTCACTCTTGTCGCCCAGGCTGGAGCATAGTAGCATGCTCATGGCCACATCAGCCTCGACCTGCTGGGCTTAGTTGATCCTTCTGCCTCAGTCTTCCAAGTAGCTGGAACTACAGACACATGCTGCCATGCCTGGCTAATTTTTTTTTGTGTGTGTGTGATTTATTGCAGAGATGCGGTCTTACCAAATTGCCCAGGTTGGTCTTGAACTCCCAGGCTCAGGCAATCCTCTCACCTCGGACTCCCAAAGTGCTGGGATTACAGGCTGAGCCACCTCGCCTGGCTGCCAATCCCTTTCTTATGATAATTGTTCAGGGTCTGCTTATGAGTGAGAACACGTGGTACTCAGTTTCTGTGATAAATCACTGACTATTATAGACTCTAAATACATCCAAGTTGCTGCAAAGTTCATAGTTTGTACTTCTTTATGGCTGCGTAATATTCCATTGTGTATATGTACCACATTAAAAAAATCTAGTCCTGTTTTGATGGGCAACACAGTTGGTTCCATGTTTTTGCTACTGTGAATAGCGCTGCAATAAACATGCATGTGCAGTTATCATTTTTGTAGAATGATTTGAGTACCTCCAGGTATATTCCCAGAAGTGGGATTGCTGGGTCATATAGGATGTCGAATTTTAGATCTTTTAGGAATTGCCGCACTGTTTTCCACAGAGGTTGTACTAGTTTATACTCACATCAACAGTGTAGAAGTGTTCCCTTTTTGCCGCATCCTCTCCAGCATCTGTTGTTGAGTTGATGATGGCCATCCTGACTGGAGTTAGGTGGTATCTCAGTGTAGTTTTAATTTGCATTTCTTTGATTATTAGTGAGATTAAGTATTTTTTTCATGCATCTGTTGGCTGCTTATATGTCTTCTTTTGAGAAGTGTCTACTCATATCTTTTGCCCACTTTTTAATAGGGCTGTTTGTTTTTTTCTTTTTGGCATATTTGAGTTCCTTGTAGATCCCAGATGTTAGGCCTTTGTCAAATATACAGTTGGCGTGTATACTGTGGCCTGTCCCCCACTCTCTTGATGGTTTCTTTGACTTTGCAGAAGCTTGTCAGTTTGCTGAGGTCCTACTTGTCTATCTTATCTCTTATGGCACGGGCACTTGGGGTTTTGCTCAGGAATTGGTTGCCAGTTCCAATTTCCATAAGGGTGTCTCCTGCATTTTCTAAGGTTTAGTTTGAGGTTTTATGTTTAGGTCTTTGATCCATTTAGAGTTGATTTTTGTGTATGATGATAGGCAGGGATCCTGTTTTCATCTTCTGCTTGTGATCAGCCAGTTTTCCCAGAACCATTTACTAAATAGGTTCTCCTCTCCCCAGTGGTTGTAGAGCTCAATATTCTTATTATTGTCTATAGCAGTGGTAGCAAGGAGGAGAGAGTAGTGATATAGGGGTATTGATCAGGGATGTTTTCAAAAAGAAGGTGACATGATTCAGATCTTGAAACATGAACAGATCAGTCATGTGGAGGAGATGAGGCTATAGATAGAATAAAATAAATAACATAAAATCCTTCTTGGGAGATGTAAATTTATTCAAGATAGGAGATGTAAAGTGGGTGGTATCCTGATGTGCTTTAGGACTACTAAACCTCTGGTGACCTTCAGAATCAGAGAGGCCTTTCCACCTGGATTCCCTTCAGGACTAAGACAGAAGAAATGACCAGACCCTGGTAATTTTCCCTTATCTTTCCTTTGCTTCTTCCTGTCCTGGGTTCTTTAATGGTGACTTTAATAGGGTTACCAGTCTATATCCATAGAACAAAATCTAAATTCCTTAGAATGATGTTCAAGACCCTTCCAGGTAGAGCCCCAATCTTCCTATCCAGCCTCCTTCCCAGTCACTCACCTCCCCGTCCATCTCCCATGCTTCTTATACTCCATATTCAACTTAGCATATTTAAAAAACAGACTTGCAATTTTCTATGCCACCCCCGATATCTATTCCCTTTTTCTTGTTTCCTGCCTAATGTATTCCACTATTCTCCTTACTAGGAGAGTTGCTATTTGGATTTTCCTTCTTTCTAAAACCCACCATCTTTCTCCCCAACTTCCCAAGCCCAATTTTCTGTCATGTTTTTCAGAGCTGTTCCCTTTCCCTCTTCCTCACGCTGTTTTAACTCAGATTCCAATCATCTGGATTCTTTGCTTCTATACTCTTACCCCCATAAACCCAGCTGCCCATAGCTGCCTTAATGCTCATTTTAAAAAGATAAACCCCATCACGTCACTTTCCTGCTTAAAACTTTCCAGTGGTTTCTCTTTGCAGTGTTGATGTCCTTTAGCCAAAACCATCAGGATGACGCTGGTTGCCAAAGCTGGGTTTATTGGCTAGCTGCAATGAGGGAGACAGCTCAATATGGGTCTGGGACTTTAAGATGCCTCAATGAGGAAGTGTTTGATTTGCTGTAGGATGTGGACTTGGGTTAGTTAATTTTGGGAAGTGAAATTTTGTTCTGGATTGGGTGCTGTCAGAAGAGCAAGGCCAATTCTACAAGTGGGTATCCTGACTGTTTTTATCCAAGAAAAGTTGCTGTGTGTTACCCAAGTGGCAATACTAATCACACACTGACTTATGTCGGGGTTGGTTGTGTATCTGTTGTCTGTGCTGAACAGCTAGAATAATATCCAGATCCCTTTCTGCATAATCTTGTCACTAGTGAGAAAGAAAAAAATGTAACCTCTGATGTCCAGAATCCATCTGATGTTCGAAGCTGGACTGCAATATAATTACAAGCTCAGGGAGCCTAAATCATCTAAACAATCATATAGAATAACAACTTCAGACACAGTCACCCTGAGATCATGATAAAATGAAACAAAACAAGGTCACTTCACAATTTAAGCATAGACAGAAATGAGGTCGCTATACCTCCCACAAAATTCCTCATCATAGATATTCCCACACTTTCCGTCAACATCTAATGCAGAACAAACCTCTGCTTCCTTCGAGCTGCCCCCAAATCACCCAACCAAAGCCTAAATCCCATTATAGGGTCTAACACCCTCTTACTGGGACACCCCATAGTTTTTCCTCCCTGCAATGAGTAATAAACCCAACTGTTTAACAGTAGACGTGTCTCCCCTGGTCTTTGGCTGAAGGGCCTTGGCTCTGGCTTTGCTCTCCTGCTCACCTGGCTGGCCTGGCTTCAGCCACCTTGGCCTTCCTTCAGTTCCTTGGAGACAGGAAGTTCATTCCTGCCTCAGGGCTTTGCACGTAACAGTATCTTTCTACTACTCAGGTCTACTTATGACCACTCCTTCTCGTTATTCAGATTTCAGGGGAAATTGAACCTCTTGAGAATGAGAGAAGCCGGGCTCGGTGGCTCAGCCTGTAATCCCGTGCTTTGGGAGGCTGAGGTGAGTGGATTGCCTGAGCCCGCGGGTTCAAGACCTGCCCGGGCAACTTGGTGAGACCTCATCTTTACAATAAATCAAAAATTAGC
Organism: Tarsius wallacei; assembly: GCA_963574415.1. Taxonomy (NCBI): domain Eukaryota; kingdom Metazoa; phylum Chordata; class Mammalia; order Primates; family Tarsiidae; genus Tarsius; species Tarsius wallacei. The sequence goes on from CAUYQG010132607.1 coordinate 3,665, forward strand.
CGGGCGTGGTAGCGCGCGCCTGTAGTTCCAGCTACTTGGAAGGCTGAGGCGGAAGGATCGCCGGAGTCCAGCAGGTGGAGGCTGCAGTGACCGGAAGCAGCCACCGCACTCCAGTCTGGGCGACAGAGTGAGACTCTAACTCAAAAAAAAAAAAAAAAGAGAATGAGAGAAGAGTAAAATGGCAAAGCTTTCTTGCAAATGGTGAGGAGTAATAATAGCAGGCATAAACCGATTAATATAGCTACAAAGCAGGGTACAGCTATAGCTGAGGCTCTACGAACCAGAACACTGTAGAAAATGAAATCTCCCAGTCAAGTGAGTTACTTCCCTTTCCTCTGGATCTTGACTGGCCAGGATGTTGCTGGGAAGTTCCTGAGCAGTTCCTGATCCAGGCATAGGGGATCCAGATGTAGGGGGCCCCAGAGGACTGTCCCTCTGGGCTTCCTACCCTCTGCCTTCACGACCACCTACTCTCAGTAATTCTGTAGTTGATTTCCTACATCATTCTTACTGCCTGCTAAGTTATACTATTGTGTATCATCTGTCTTCCTCCACCAGAATGCCAGTTTCAAGAGGTCAGGGACTAAGTGGTGTCCATCTCTGTATTCTCCTGGTGCCTCTAGCATTTCCATGAATAACCAAAATATCTCTTGCCTTGAGCACATCAGAGTGTCTTCCCAACAGATCCTTCTGCTTCAAAAGCCGCTTTTACTTCCAATACATGCATAGATGTCTGAATTATTTTTCTAAAACAGAGTAGATGCTAGAACACCGTGTCTTCAAAAACCCTTCATGAATTTTTTTCAAGGGTTGTCAACTCACTCCTCTTGCCTCATCTACTGCAGCTCTCAGAGAGCCCTGAGCTTCAGTCATGCTGACTAGTCCCACACGTGTCACATGCTTTCCAGCAGCCAAGCCTTGACAAGTGCAGCTTCTTTTAGCTAAAATGTCCTTGCCCACCCCCGAGCCCTCTTATTTTTTTCCTGAGGAAAAAAATCCTAGCCATCCCTAAAAGTCTAATTCCCAAAGGGCCCCTTTTGAGAAGGCCTCTCTCCAATACTTCTTTCCAATCCTTCTGTGCTTCCACACTCTTTTGTTATCCACATGACACACTACTATCCACACGTGACTTGTCACAGTTGGTTGTATACCTGTTGTCTCTTCCAATAGGCCATGAGTGCTTCAAGGCTGGGCATGATGGCTCAACTCTGTAATCCCAGCACCTTGGGATGCCAAGGTGGGAGGAATGCTTGAACCCAATTCAAGATTAGCCTGGGCAACATAGTGAGACATTCATCTCTATAAAAAACAAAAAAGTTACCCAGACGTTGTGGTGTGTATCTACAGTCCCATCCACTTGGGAGGCTGAGGTGGGAGGATCACCTGAGCCCAGGAGATCAAGGCTGCAGTGAGCCATGATCATGCCACTGTTGCATTTGGTTGGAGTGGGGCAGGAAAGCTTTAAAAGTCTGGGCTTTAAAACATTGAACATAGGCTAGTCGGGATTCTTCTCTTTAGTCAGGCTAGACTGGAGGTCAAATCCTTGGCTTTTTTTTTTTTTCCCAGTGACTTCTCGTTATTTGTGTAATCCTCCCTCCACCCCAAGCTTTGGGGATAGGAGTCAGGGATTTTTAGGTAAGAGAAACTAGCCTTAACCCTTTACCTAGTGGTGTGGAATAAGGGTTGATGTCATCGAGAGCACCTGACTCAGAATATTATTTTTAAAAAGCTTCCCTGGGTGCCTTGCTCACATGACTTCTCCTAAAAGGAGTAACATTAAGCCATTACTTCAGAATGTGTCCCTTAGAATGGGACACATGTTTTCCCCATCAAATCAGGGAAGGAATGGGAGACAGCACCATCAGATTATAGTAGAGGTGGGGGCTGGAATTGCCCAAGAAGTGTGACTCATGAGGTGATGTTCCTAGATCTTGAGGGATTACTAGAGGCGCAGGACCTGAAGGGCACTGTGCCCAAGGCAGATATCAGATGTTTTCTAAAATAAGGTTGGTCTAATGGAGACGCAGGGAGGTACAGCAAGGAATCTAATAACTGTAGGTCTCATCCTTCTACTTTCTAGCCAGGACCTCCGGGCAGACTACAGAACCTCTTAGGCTCTTTCGTGCTTTGTGCTTAATGAAAGGATTGAACTAAGAGTTTGAGCTCCTTTCTGTACCAGGAGGAGGGTGTGGGTATATGCAGATGAACCCAAGTCTAAGTGCATGCTTTAACACATCCTGGTCGACTCCTCGGTTTGCATGTTTCCCTGGCTCTCTCTAGAGTGCCAGGCTTCTCCAGGACGTATCTGACCCCGCCTACTGAGAGATCTATCTTCTGGGTGCAGTGAACAGTCTTGTAGCAACTCTCCAGAGAGGTGGATGATTCCTGGAGACTGTGAGACTGGGTTGGCCTCTAGTGGCCAACAGGCACAACATGATGAAGTCTAGGCTGTGACTAGATCAATCCTGGGAAGCAACTGGTGTTCTCTAAGATATGTATATCCAGTCTAAAGTAAATCAAAGGCACTTGAGACATTAAACATACTTGGTGGTGGTATGCCATTTACAAGTACTTTTAGATATTCCAATTGTCTAAACCATGTAACAACTTGTGACTTTTCATCACTTCCATTTCATAAATGAAGATCTTCAGAAAAAAAGTGAGTCGGCCCAAAGTTTAGAAATCTTAATACAGACTTTGTTACAGAGAAAGACTTGGTACGAGTACACCTGTACAGGCTTTATCCAAGGAAAGTGAATTACAGAGATGGAGAATCGATTTTAAAATAAGATGACCTCGATTACGAGATGTCCCATGGCATACAAGTAAATACTTGTATTGGAGTGAGCTTTGGAGCCAGAACTAAAACTCCAGCCCCGACATATGCTAGAGGAGGGAACCTGGGCAAGTTAATACACATTCTCATTTTCCTCATCTGTGAAAGACAGATAACCTATCAGGATTAAACAATCATTAAAGGGAACGATTGCCCGACCTGGTAAATAAGTAAACACATTATTTCCTTCCTGCTATCTTGAACATGTGAATAGAAATACAGAATCTCCCAGGAATTTTTCCTATTCCCCCCGATGTGATTTTCCACAATTTAGTGTTTACTTCCAACCTGACTAGATATGGGATAGTCAGGGTTCTTCTCTTTAGTCAAAGGCTAGACTGGGGGTCAAATCCTTGAAATCCAACCATATAAAAGAAAATCTTTCTCAACTGCAGGCTAATAGTACTACACAGCCAAAGGGCAGAGCAAGCAGCACTGGCCTGGTGATGCAAGAGCGATCTACCTTTTCCATGCTGACTGGCCCTGGGAGTTCTGCCCAGTGGCCTGGCATCATGGAGATTTAACCAACATGCTTGATTGAATCTGGCCTGGGCTGGGAGGATTACATTTCATCCAATGCTGAAATCACTTGAAATTCCCCTTGTTCATCCAAAGGTACAGAAATAAAAGGAGTAATTCATGGTCTTGCTGAGAAGAGAACTTGATTGTTAGCCATTCTTGCATCTTTTATTTTCTATGTGCCAAAACCAGGTTGATCCAAGTAATAGATATTTTATGTTAAGAACCATAAGCACATGGATTTTCTTATCTCACACCCCACACACTTATCAAAAGAACAAATTATTTTTTACTCTGTCTTTATCTGTAGTCCTCAGAGCTCTACAGAAGCTTTGAGCTCGGAGATGAAATTTTTTTTAGCATTTTTCACTTTTTGAATGCACCAATGTTCAGAAAGCTCATTATTGGGTCTGATGCTTAAAGTGGAGGTGGGATGAGGCAGGAGGACAAACCTTTTTTTTTTTTTTTCTTATGAATGCCCTGACCTAAACAACTGCATTAGTATCTCTCTCTCTCTCTCTCTCACACACACACACACACAATCAATGCAAGTGAAATCCAGATTCTGCTCTCCCCCTCCTTTCCTCTTCACCAATCCTTTTCTCATCCTGGTGGAGGTCTCTCTGCTTCCTGCAACTCTATTTAAACCTTAATAGAGGGAGAGAAAGCTCAGGTACCACGTGAGGAGCTGAGGATTCAGAAGCAAGACTCAGTCTAAACAACTTTCAGATATGTCTTCCTGAAGTATTTACTTGTGCGCAACAAGTGGTCACAACAATGAGTCATCCATTGGGCTTTAATCCACAGCAGCCTGAAATAACAGCAATGCCAGGGCTATGACTTTACACTTTCCATTTTTATTAAAACTCACTTCCCTTAAACCTGATTATCTTAAAGCTAATTTTATTCCATGTGTGTCTTTCGAGTCTGTCCTAATCTACAAGCCTTTTCCAAAATCACATTCTTAAATAGATGCAAGAAAAATTTATCAACTCTCATCCATGCGATTCCTTGACAAACTCAGGAAAACAGAATCTCTTTTCCCACAGAGGACTTTTCTGGAGGCAGTGGATGGAAGAGATCATTTTTACAAGATAAGAGTTAGGGGCTAGGAACTAAATTTATGCACCTTATTCATTGCTGTAGCTCTACCTATATAGTTAGTTATACCATATGTGATTTCCCAAAGGTCCTAGCCATATTCAGATCTAGAAACCAAGGGAATATAATCTTTTTGGGGTTATATATTCCAAACACTATATATACTTCCATAGTGTTATCATTATTTCATCTGTACCATAAGACACACACCTAAACACTAATCCATTGTTACTCTTATTCAATTTATCCATTTAAAATAAACATGATGTAATTTAAATGTCTACACATTCAGGTGTCATACATTTGTTTTTGTTATGTTGCTAATGCTCATTTTCACTTTATCTTTCTCTAAGTAGTTTCCTCACACATCTTTTGAGATACATTGTTAAGTTTCTTGGAAGACAAACTAATACATAGCTTTCCACAGTGCTGGGAATAAGCTCAGTAAAAACTTGCTGATTCTGTGACCTAATTGTTACTTATACATTTTCCTATCTCCTCCCACTCAACAGTTAGTATCTGTCCCTTTTCTGGACCCCCGGCCACTTCAAATCCTCCTCTTATACATACGTATTCCTTCATATGCAACTCAGAAGAGCTTAAACCAAGCTCTATTGAGTTGTGAAACTCCTGCAGATGTCTGCCCTGCCAAAAACACTTGAAGTGGAATCGCTCATCTTATCATTTACCCTTTATTTTTTTTGGGGGGGGAGGGGGGAACATTTTTTTACTTACAAATTTTTATACTTTACTCTTTAATTTATAATTGATGGAGTCACTCAGTTTAGATCCAGCAAATTCATAATCAGCTATTCCCCATTAAGAAATTTTAAGCATATCTTTCTCCTTTGAACAAAAGTATTATTCAGATAGACCTAAAAGTTTCACATTAACAAGCAGATTTTTTTTTTTTTTTTTGAGTTGGGGTCTTACTCTGTCACCTAGGCTAGAGTGCAAGTGGTATGATCATGATGGTCATGGCTCATTTCAGCCTCGACCTCCTGAGCTCAGGCAATGCCCCCCTCCTCAGCCTCCTCAGTAGCTGGGACTACAGGCACGCACCATAACACCTGGCTAATTTTTTTTTCTATTTTTGTAGAGACAAGGCTTTGCTACATTGTCCAGGCTAGTCTTAAACTCCTGGACTCAAGCAATCTGCTTACCTCAACCTCCCAAAGTGCTCGGATTACAGGAATGAGCCACCACGCCTGGCCTAATAGCAGTTATCCTATCAATTAAAAATTCTACTGTTAAACAGGAGAAAACATTTAAAAAGAATAAACTTGAGTGAAATAAGCCTCTGCAAATTCAATGAGGAACTATATATCTGGACCAAAATTACCAATGAAATAAAAGCAAACAATAAGACTCTAGTGGTAGCTGGACCCAAGTATTTATTATTGTCCAGCTTTTTTTTTAATCAGGCAATTCTTCCTGTTTCTTTCCTCATGATTTCTATTTCATGCTCAGCCAACCTCTGAGACACAATTCCTACTTCCTCTAGGAATCTACTTTAGGCCCTTAATGATCCTTTAACTCTCTAACAAACCTGGGCTTTGCAATTCCAACCTAGAGTGTGCGTGTGTGTGTGTGTGTATCTCCACAAATGCATCCTACAAAGTAGGACCTTACTTCCCCATAACTATCACAATAACTAGCTCAGAGTCCTCTAGTAATATTGACTTTATGGAGTTTTGTAAGTGAACTCATGTGGGAAAGGATATAAGCGAAGTCACCCACCCTTATCTCATGCAACCCTTGAGAACCAGCCCTCTGACTCATGGTTCATTTAAGAAGACAGAAGCTTCAATTAGTTAAACTAAATTAACTTAGGCCCCAAATCCAAGGTATTGAGTTTTAATTAACTGGTAAATATAAATGATACACTTGAGAACTTTCAGATTCACATTGTATGAGTACACAGGTCTTGCTGCAAACAACCTTTTCCGTTAATGCTCACATAATAGCCTTTCATACTATACCATGTGTGGTTCTCACAAAATTAACGCAGAGCCCTGCTGCTCTGCAGTGTGGCACAGAGGCTTTGCTGTATATTGTTTTAGAATCTCTGGCATTTCCAGTGCGAACAGAGTGGGCCTCCTTCTCCTCATGACTATGTCCAGAGAATGTGAGGTGAAGAAGTTCTGTGACTTTTTAACCTGAGCAGTATTCCACCATTGTCCACAAATGCTTGGGTTACAGGGCCTGTATTATTGCATCGCTGGTTACAGTAAATGTCAGGCAACCTGGTACAAGCTGTGCCCAACTCAATATTCAGGAACATCCAGTAGTGAACACTTTAAACCAGGCTATATTACTGAACATCTCCAACTTCCAAGATTCAAAAGTTTGGCATAATCATTTCCCTAAATGCTTCTTAAGATCTCCAGCTGCTCTCTTCTTTGCCAAGTATGAGCAACAAATACTGACTTTAGCGCCAAAACTTGCTACTGTCTCAAGAGAACATGTTAATGGGGGCTGTTTTTCAGTGAAAGGAATAGATTACATGGATATATCTTCCACCCCTCTGTGACAAAGAGTGATAGAGGCTCATAATCAAGTCTCTGAAGTCAAAGGCACATGGCCCTACAATGAGAAAGATCTTTACAACGAGAAAACTCAGTATGCCACTTGCTAACAGCATGACGTAACGAAGTCTCTGAGAGCCTGTTTTCTCTATTTTCTCATCTGCCAAATGGGAACACCACTACCTCACTCACAAAGTTGTTATAAAAGTTATACATAATTACATAAAGTCCTTTGGCATACTGCCTCAATATAGGAGACACTCAGTAAAAGTTAGCTATTCTTATCTTTATTACCTAAGAGTTTAAATTGGCTAGAGTCTATGATTTTTAATTTACTGGCTCAGTCTTCTCAGACAAGTCATCCAAAACTAGAGTTAAAATATATCTCTTCTGTCTATAGTCAAGTGCCCATAAAGGTTATTTAGTAGGTTAGAAAGGTTAGAGCACTAAAGTGGAAGGATGTTGTCCCTGTTCCCACTTCTTTACACCCCAACACACACACAGGTATGCCACCCACCCCAGACTAAACTTGTGTGCTCATTTGACCATGCCTCCAACCCTACTTGATGAAAATGCCTGTGGTCCTAAAGGCTGCCAGAAATTTAAGATGGGAAAGTGAAGTCTTAGAGAACTATGCATATTCCATCAAAAACGCGATGAAAAGGAGGGGCAAACTGCTACATTTTCTTGTCGTCAGCGATATACTGGCTCCCATGTGCTGGGATCCCAGTCTGATGAGAAGAAATGACACGAAGGTCATGGATGGACCTCACTGTCCACTGGGAAAGCTCTTGCAGCACCTTTAGGCCCCACAGCTTCTTCTCAAAGAGACCACCATCTCCAACAACAATAGGCATTCCGTCAGCCTCACTGGGGGGAATCTTGTGTTCCAGAAGGGCCATTAACTCCTCCAGCTGGTAAGCAAAGGCAGCAACTTGGAGTAGAAGGGTATGGATAGCTTGGTGAAAGTCACCCTCAGTTGGGGTAAAATGCACCTGCTGGTCTTCCAGAAGCCTGGTCAACATAACATGGAAGGTACGATAAGCTTGGAGGTTCTCTTGGAGTCGCTCTGCCTCGGTCAGCTCACTCCACCGATCAGTGCTTGCCATTGGAACACCATCCACAGAGTCCAGGTTGATGTCCTTGTTCAGGCCCTGATGTTTCACCTGGCCAAGGATACAGTAAAACATCATGCCTTCTGTAATCATCCCAATATCCTTAAATCATCCTAAAGTCTTATAAAAAACTTCACCTCACCACATAAGGATCCAAGTGATATTAGAAAATAAAATGTCTAGAGCAGGAGCTACTCATTTGGGATCCATGGCTGAACTATAGGAAGCTCTGATACTCCCTGAAATTGAGTAACCTGCCTGTGGAGAATGTTTGGCTTTCATTAAGTTCTAAAGTTTGAAAACCCCTGATTTAGAAATTTTCCTTCCCACTTCAAACTCTCTTCTGGAAACTGAAATATTTTAATCACACTCATGTTTAAGTGGGTTTTTTGTTGTTGTTGTTGTTGTTTGAGTTGGAGTCTCACTCTGTCGCCCAGACTGAAGTGCAGTGGCCACTCCCGGCCATCGCAGCCTCGACCTGCTGGGCTCTGGCGATCCTTCCGCCTCTGCCTTCCAGGTAGCTGTAACTACAGGCGAGCACTACCACGCCCGGCTAAGAAAAAACTTTTGATGAAATTCTTCATCCCTTCTTGGTAAAAACCCTCAAACACCTAGGCACAGAAGGAACATACCTCAAAATAATAAGCACCAACTATGATAAACCCACAGCCAGCACATTGCTAAATGGACAGAAACTGGAAGCATTTCTGCTGAAAACTGGAACAAGACAAGGATGCCCACTCTCATCCCCCTTGTTCAACATTGTATTGGAATTCTTAGCTATAGCATTTAGACAAGAGAATAAAATCAAGGGTATCCAAATAGGAAAATAGGAAGTTAAGTTAGCCCTTTTGTTCCTGATGATAATATCCTACACCTTGATAATCTAAGATAATTTGTCAAAAACCTCCTTTCATTGATAAAGGACTTTGGCAAAGTCTCGGGGTACAAAATAAATGTGCAAAGAAAAGTCACATTCTTATGCATCAACAAACAGGCAGAGGATCAAACAAAAAGCACAATCCCATTCACAATAGTCACAAAAAATGAAATACCTCAGCATCTTCCTAATTAGATAAGTACAAAATGCTGCTCAAAGAAATCCAAGAAGACCCAACAAAATAGAAAAATATTCCACGTTCATGCATACAAAGAATCAACATTTTAAAGATGTCCATCCTACCAAAAAGAATCTACAGAGTCAGTGCAATATCCATTAAATTACCAACATTATCCTTCTCAGGCCTGGAAATGACAACACAGAAAATCATATGGAAACATAAATGACCATGGATAGCCAAAACAATTCTCAACAAAAGAAACAAAACAGGAGGTAACACACTTCCAGACTTTAAACATCACTAAAAAGCTGCGATAATCAAAACACCCTGGTACTCATACAAAACCAGGCATATGGACCAATGGAACAGGATAGAGATTCCAGAAGCAAAACCTCAATTTCTCAACCAACTCATCTTTGACAAAGCCCCCACCAACAACCACAGGGGAGTGAAGAACCTACTGAGTAAATTGTGCTGGGAGAACTGGCC
>CAUYQG010132613.1:0-49507 GCA_963574415.1 Tarsius wallacei
TGCTTTGCGTTTTCCTGTGGACATAAGGATAATTTAATGGACAAATGTGAAATTCACTTCATTTTTAATTGTGGAGAAAATGCAAAACCTTGTATCTTACTGCAACTTCCCCATGATATTGGGATATTATTATCCCGTGATAATTATTTAGAGTCCTCTCAAAATGCCCAATGTTATCTCCCTTTGCAAATGGTAATCTGTGATGAATATACAAAACAAAACAAGACAACTGTCACTCATCACAGCTGAAATAAATGAAACACCTAATGAGAATTACTTTTGAGTAATGCTTTTTATTAAGTGGCACAAAGTACACACTAAAAACTATGCAAAATATAGGTAACTACAGTGTACGTACATGTAAGTATCTTGTACTTGCTGTGTATGGATGTTGGAAACCCATGTAATTATAATATGCATTTTGAATATTGGGAAAGAGGAAATCTTAGTGTAGATAATAGAATTTGTCTTGAAATATACACTGGCAATATTGAAATATACTCAGTGCAATATCTGCAATTCTATTGCTGGATACTTATTGCAAAGGGATTTTGAAGAACTCTTCAACAAGACCCAAGAGGTTGCTAATCTTCACCTCTCACATACTAAAGCATTAATTAAAAATACAACTCAATGACAGGTTTTTCTTACGTAAACCTTAATGTGACATGATACAATTATTATTTGGATTAGTTTTTAGCGTTATTGAAGAAAAAAAAATAGCCTGAGTTTTAAACTTTGATTCACATCTCATTGATTTTGGAATTTTTAAACTTTCTTTGAAATGCGTGCATGTTTTCATAGATTGCAGTACCTTTATTATAAGTACAAACTGATTCAATAAAATAACATAAGGTACCTTTAATAGTTATAGTCACTTTATCTTAATGGGAATTTTTAATACCTTTTACTCTACTCATTTTTTCCCTTTTTCTTTCTATTCTACCCCCAAAAAACCCTTTGCACTTATACCCTTCCAAAGGCAATGGATTGAAAGTAGAAAGATAATAGAGAGAGTTAAAGGGGACAACATATGAGAATGGGTTTTAAAATCATCAGCATTTTTATGTATTGAGATTATTAATATTGAATGCAATAGTTATTGGATATAGCTGGTAAGTTCTCTGCCATGCATACTTACAATAATCCTTCTACCTCTCACTTTTAACATGGGCTATGATACTTCAATATAAATAGAGGAAATAATTATTTACAAGATATCCCAGGAAGCATTCTTATGGAACTATTATACCAGTGCACTCCCCACCTTCTGGGAAATCTCAAAAGCCAAGTTCTTTACTGTGTTCTGTGGTGTATGAATCTGCATTTGTGTTCCTTTTCTATCATTAACTTTCTATAGGCAAAATATGATAACTTTATAAGGATAGTTCTTCTCATGACTCTTTAATATTTCAATGTAATATAATTGTGTTAATTTTTAAAAATAATTTAAATGGCAACACTTTGCAATTCAATCTGATATTTCATTTAATTTTTAAAATGTAAACATTTTTTATAAATTAATGCTGTGTTTTAAGTAAAAAAATCATGTATATGATTTATTTTACCAATAAGTGTTACCTATACCAAGAGAAAAATTAAGTATATTTAAGTACTTTAAATTCCATCCTTATTAATAAATAATCTTCAAATAATGCAAAGTATTGCCACATATGCCCACTTTATTTTGTCTGCATAGACATAATATTGAATTTTTCAATAATGTAATTTAATTATTCTAAATGAAAATGATAGATTTTCCTCTAGGAAAAAACCTTATGAGTTATCTCAGTTTATAACAGTGAATCTATAAAGTATGCTTAAATTTAAGATGTTTCTATGTTATGTGGTTATGTTACAAAAATATTTGGTCTAATATTTCCTATCATATATATATACATATATATGCAAACAGATATGTATGTGTATATACATGAAATAAGAAATGTATGGTTATTTTCGAGAGAATGGGCCCAAATGTGAAAAAGATGTAAAAAAAAAAAAAACTATTTTCCCCTACGAAGTATGCTGTATATTTCAAAAGAAGAAAAGTTAAAAAATATTTGAAGATTGCAGGGGCAAAAGAAAAACCTACCAGGGCTCAGCACTTAAGCACTTTTCTCACATCCAGGGTCAAAGCAACAGCGATTCCTACATGGACTTTTAAGTGCGGTATGAAATGCAACATTTCACTTACACACAGTACTGTCAAACCTCAAATGCTTTCTTTCTTCAGATGCTTTTCCTTGTACATGATACTAGTAGACAGTTTTCTCTTTATATTTGCTGTTAGTGAAAGTCATACGCAATAAAATATTGATGGTTGAAAGCAGTGGTCACCAATGGGTTAAAAAAAAGTATGAAATGTAAACTGAGTTGTTATACCTTTATCCTTTTTTGCTTTTCTCTGTGTTTTTAATGTATTGAGTGATTCTCATAAGTAGAAAAATAATCTAGAAAAATTTCAAAGCTAGTACTTTCTCCTTATAAATGTATACACTTTTAATCTTCTTACACATTGATTTACCTATATCAGCTGTAGTTGTTGTAGATTCAATGATGCAGTCAAGTCATAACCCAAGAATTTATGAGTTTGGGATTACTGACCTGTTTTCTTCACATTCAGTTCACATCAATATATGTGAATTGGTTGTTTAGCCAATTTGGTTTTCATTCAACCAAAAAATATTCCCTCAAGAAAGCTCCATTTTATCATAACTATTTCAACATAACCAATATTAGAACAAGTTCACCATGTTAAAAAAATTTAAAAACTTATCTCTGAAAATGGTACCCAGAAATGCAGGTGTTCCCAGTAATATAGCTTCAAAAATAAAATGTGCTATTTATATGATATGAAATGCATAACTTTTGGAAGGGTATATTTATGACAGCATAAAAAGTAAGTGCTGTGCTGTAAAGAAGAGACACCAAAATTAACTATATTGCACAGAAAACTGAGAAATACAATTATTGAATCTACTCTTGCCATTAACATTTTCAAAAACAAAATGCATATTGTAATATTAGGTACATGACACTTGCATGTTGATATGCCTATATACTTACAAAGTATTCAATGTGTACTTAGTGGCGCTTAAAATCTGTCATGTACAACTCTTATAAACATTCTTACAGGGTTCACGTTGGCACTTCATCTTCCAGTCAAGTCTTGTCAGAAAAACAATTGTCTGATACATATGAAAAAATAAAATTTGAATTTTAGTTATCTGTTGGACATTACTGAATTGTCTATTCATTTAGTACACTTTCTTAGGCCTGAAAACAGACATTGAAGAATGGAACTTTCTTTTTTCCAGTGACAGGTTATGAAAGATGGTACAAACATAATTCTTTATGCCAATCACACATTATTTTCAATACCTTTTTTCAACTGAATGCATTATCCATCCATTTCAGTTTTCCTCAAGGATACCCGTTTTCCTTGTAAATTTGTAAATGAAAATTTTAAAAATTAAGCATCAGAAAAATAAATGTTATCTTATTTGTACAACATTTAATCGTTACTCCTTAGAATATATGAACCTTGTAATATGCTGACTAAGGGTAAAAAAAAAAAAATGTTGCTGACGTAGGGAAATTTGCTTGAGATTGCCAAAATTTCAAAACTCTGTAATGGTGATTTTACATTCATTTATGTGTGTTTACTAATGTTGACTAGGAACAGAAGCAAAAATACATAAACCTTTTTTTTTAAATTTTCACACTTTAACCAATATTATATATTTAAACTACCTAAGATAATGCAATTAATAATATATCCATCCTAAGTTTATGCCAATAAGAATTTGAGATAAGCTTTTAAATTTATGGAGGATTTTCTTTGTGTCTTTGGAAGTTCACTTACCATAAGGTATTTTATAGTCTACTTTAAATAACAGATTTTGTTATACAGGGTAAGCCAAAGGCTGTACACGAATTAGTGTCATTGGGTCTGATATTTGTGTTAGACCATGAAATATTCCATTAAAATGTATCTGTAAATACATGGCAAGATTTTGTATCTGGTTTATTTTATTACATAATATTTTATTTTATTTTTAATTCACATTTTTCCATCAAAAAATAAAATGCCCTGCATTATATTGTATCAAAGATCAGATTCAGCATATCTGAAAGAAAATGATGGGAGTAGCACATTCATAGACACATGACTTTTTTTTTCTAAATGTTATCCCAAAGGCCCACATTTATGCAGCTCCTTTGTATACACCTGTGGCACCCTCGCTTCGTAGATAAATCAACTCTGTTTTCATAATGGCGATTCTTATTTTGGTTAAAATATCCTATGGCATTTTTGAAATCAAGGAATCACACTGGAAATTCTTGTGAATACAATCCACTAAATACTGTCAAGTCTCTAAGGATTCTTAATAATTGTATAGCAGCTTCGGTGCATAAAAGAAACCTTCGTTATATGGTGATTCTGGGATAATGCAGTATATAACAGTGTACACCTTTAAACCAAGAAGTTCCAAGAAGTATATATAGTTTTGTAAATTAAAACCATACTTTCTGTTTTGTAAAATTTAAGGACTTTTTTTCCCTCGAGTGTTTTAAGACCTAGGAAACATAGACATATAAGCGATTAAAGAGGAAAAGCAGTTTCCCAGTTGCATTTCAAGGTTACATATCATTTAATCAACACATAACTATAGAATTAGAGCTAAAGTTAGGATTAGGGTTAACCTAATCTAGGTTAAATTCAGGGTAGAAAAAATCATGACTATTCAGCGCCTCCCATTTGTCAAGTCAGTACATCTCAAGAACCGGAATATAGCATTTTATGCCCACACCTTCAAAACCTAGTACATCCTGCCAAATAATGGTCGTTTTCTGCATCTCAGGTATTCCTATGCTGGAGGGAGGAGTGAAAAAATTCAGTAATAAAAAAGTAGAAAATGTATCTTATGATTTAATCAAACTGGGAAAAAACCCCCACAAATAAATGACCTGTCTTTCAACCACTGTTCATGATCTCAAATTTGATTGGTATTTTTCTATGTTGATTTTTAAAAATAGGTCTGATTAATAAGCAGATACAAGTCGCCTTCTGAAAGGTGGCTATACCAATGACTAGAGTGCATACATTATTGAAAGTCCTAGAAACACATGCCTTGCATGTAGTACCAGAACTCTCATTCATTCTGTCTTTACCAAACTAAATCCTTCCATTGATAGAGAATACATATGATATGAATACATGGCATATTTAAGAAACACATTGTCATGTAGATTGAGTTGCAAAAATATAGTCTAGGCAGCCTTAAACCAATGAAAAAATTGCTAGAAAACAGCTTCATGCCCTTGTAATATTGCAAGCATTTACTCTAAATATTTTTTAATTAACTAATTGATATTTTAGAAATATATATCTTTTTACTACCAAATTAAAGGACTATCAGGAAGTGGAAATTGTTCAACATGTTGCTAGATAAAAAGAGAATTGGACAATTTCTAAGGTAAAATTTACCTATTTGGTAATTTTACAAAGAATGGGAACATATCCCAATACCCTTCCACTAGAGATCAGAGAAGCTTTAGGAAATAGGATCTCAAAGAGTCAGCAATTCCACAAACTCTGATGGCTCCATGGCAGGGAGATTTAGGATTTAAGGCATGCAATTTTTAGCAATCTACCAATTACATATTCATTTGCTTCAAAAAATAACTTTTCAAAATGAGATCTAATTCTACGAAAATGGAAGATGATCAGCTTTGTACCGCTTGTGACGAATTACTTGTTCTCCTGTTTAAGGGTATTTTCTTCTCCTAAGCATTGAACACATGCTTTGCCTCATATGACCCTGAAGTTCCTTTTATGGCCACCTGGTATCATAAAAAGTATTAGCACTTTTAATCATATTTTGATTACAGATTTTCCTTCCAATCTTGATGGAGTCAAGAAAAATTGCACGTACACACAGGACTTTGCTTAGAAATTGGTGCATATTTTAAAACGAACCGTAAACCCCAGGCTAAAAGTTTTGCTACATCCCTTGCACCAAACATCATGTCCCCAGTTCTGGAAACCCCTCTCATTCATTTATGCCCTTTCTGCACCCGGTCACTACCTTGATACTGGTGCTAAAGTATTGGAATATTCCCACCACATGATTCTCTCAAGTCCCTTCTGTTTCCCCAGAGACAGAAAAGGAATATCATTTCCTACCCACCCCCCATCAAAAAAAAGATAATTTTGAGGAACTCTTTAAAACGAGCACCACATTTACCTAAGAGGAATTCAGACCAAAGCTCACATGGCTATTTAGTGGAAGAGCCAGTCGTAGAATATGCATCTAAACCTGAACTGCATTGTCTTTCTATTATGTAATTTTGTGTCACCGAGAATATATAGTCAAATTCTTCTTCCTCCGATATTGTTTACAGAGCATTATTGGCAGTCTCCAACTGGTAGAGGCATAGCTAATCTATATTGCAGGAGTCTCAGAGTTACCATTTTTTAAAAATGCATAAGATTCTGCGCTTCCCTTAGTGTCCTCCAAAATGAATGAAAAAAATATAATTGAGATGTACATTCTATTTAAGGAGTTTGCTGACAATAAGTAAGAGCTGAGCCAGAGGTGTGTTTATTTATTTATTTATTCTAAACAAGTGACCGGGAGAGCTATACAGGACTCTGGAGGGGACCCCACGCTTGGGTTGAATGCTCTCAGTGGCCACGGTGAGGTGCTTAATCATTTTATCTTTGAATTTCATTTTTGTAAGAGAAGTCTGATGGGACAACGGAGCATTACTGCAGCATGTGCCGGAAGCTTCGGCTCCTGTATAGTTCTGCCTCTCGCTTCCACTTTTCAAACTCAGTGACCACCGTAGCCCGAAGGCCTTGGCACACATGTAGAGAGGTTTGGGTTAGGATGTATTCGCCCCAAGTGTGGAGCTGCGGAGCGTGCCTCGGGGATTGTGATGGTGTGTCTCCGAGTTTAGGAGAGCCCGATATTAAATAGCAAGTGTCTCTCTTGCAAGAAAGGACACAAATACCCTGGAAGACGAAAGAACTTTTTGTTTTTCTGATTTTTTAACAAAGGGTGTCCTTTTGCACTGAGCCCAGCAAATTAAACTGGTGGCCCTGCTTGCCATTCTAATAAAACATAGCAACAATCTATTGTTTTCTAAATCTTTAGAATAACTCTTGAGTATCTTCACATTCCCTAATGTAATGAGTATGGCATAGAATACAGAGCTGTGATTTCTTCTCTTGTTTGGTTAAGCATACTGTAAATCTTTCTTTGTGTCTATTTCAGGAGAGGCACACAGATCAGGGTCCAAGATCCTAACTTAGGAAATTAACATGTTCATTTTCTCCTTTATGCGCTAATTGTTGTGTGAACAATATAACAATGAAAGGAAAGATTGCACGTTCTTTTGAAAATAATCCAAACCACATATGTAAGATAAGTGGCTGCTACCATTTTATATGTTTCAGAGAAAAGCCTCTGCTAATCATTTCAACTTATCCCTTAAAGATATCAGTTTAATGTAGCACTGGAAGAAGGAAAAGAGTCAACAAGGCAGCATAACATGAAGAGAGTAATACGCTTAGAAATAAATAGAAAATAAACAGTAAAAAGCACTCTACTTCCCCTTTATGATTGTTGAGAAGCAAGAGTAACTTTATTCTGACTTCAAATCAGAGCCTGGCTTGTGTTTGAAAAATGAAAGGATGCCAGAGCAGAATTACTTATGCTTCTTCTGTCATGTGACAGGATTTCCTGCACAATCAGCATTAAGTGTTTTTTCATGCCAAGTATGTGCAACGCACTGTATTGTGAAATGTGGGTTAACTATGTAAAGAAACTGTAACAGACAGGGTCCACTCATTTAAAAAAAACCAAAATTGCTCTACATTTTTCAAGATTGTTAGTGATCTAAGTGAGAAGGCGAAGAGGTGAAGTGAGACAACTGCTGGGTTCACAAAAAGGAAGACCCTATCACTCTCTGGTTGCAGAAGGGGAAAAAACCCAGAAGCCCCCACGCTGGTTTACTTGGTGTACCCAGTGTCTAGTACTGAACCTAGCTTAGCGAAAGCTCAATTGCCACCGATTAAGAAAACATCAATTAAAACATACAGTTGGCATCTCCTTCTGGTCCCCTCTCACTGTGGGAGCTTTTCTGTTCTCTCAATAAATCCTGCTTTCTCACCTTAAAAAACAAAACAAAACAAAAAAACATACAGTCATTGTGAGACTTCTAAACAGGATCCAGTGCTGTTAGAGGATGCGGTGTCTGTTTGGTGGGACCTTGAGTCAGGAAAAGATCAAGGTGCCCCCCCAAAAATGAGTGGGAATAGCCTGGTTTCACTCCTTCTCTGCTTTCTAGTCTTCCATAAAAGCCTTCTAGGGAAAGTCTAGAAGCGAGGGCTGGGAAACTGGTATATATACCAGAGACCAAAAGGCAAGGAGAGAGTTGACCTTTGCACCAAGCACCTTCTATATTTATAGATCTTACAGCCTAACCAAGGAAGATCATTCCTTGCGGAAGATGATTAGACACAACAACGATGCAATTTTTTATCCCCCAAATTCTTGTGTTAACATGCAGAAAAGATTTTCATCAATCTCCACATTAGGAGAAAAAAATTAACTCTAAATAAATTATAAACTGTCAGATGCTGGAGGATGAATATTGAAAATATTTGACAGCTTTGGCTTTTAATTTATTTCATTCATTTTGAGCAGTCCAAATATCCATATATGATAATCCATGTTTGCATATTTGAAAATGTTCCCAGATCTCTTTATTTTATTCAAGTAGAAAGTCATGTTGAGTAACTACTGTGTTCCACAGATTATACAATATGCTGCAATACAAAGATGACAAAGAGCTAATTCATGTTCTTAAGGAATTGAATAGTAATGAGTCCCCTTTAAAGCCAACTGGGCCAGGCTCGGTGGCTCAGCCTGTAATTCCAGCGCTTTGGGAGGCCAAGGTGAGTGGGTTGCCTGAGCCCGCGGGTTCGAGACCCGCCTGGGCAACTTGGTGAGACCTCATCTCTACAATAAATCAAAAACTGGTGGGGCGTGGTAGCGCGCGCCTATAGTTCCAGCTACTTGGAAGGCTGAGGCGGAAGGATCAC
Source organism: Tarsius wallacei (assembly GCA_963574415.1). NCBI lineage: Eukaryota > Metazoa > Chordata > Mammalia > Primates > Tarsiidae > Tarsius > Tarsius wallacei. The sequence goes on from CAUYQG010132613.1 coordinate 9,119, forward strand.
CAGAGCCCAGCAGGTCGAGGCTGCAGTGGCTGGGAGCCTCCACTGCACTCCAGTCTGGGTGACAGAGTGAGACTCCTACTCAAAAAATAAAAATAAAAATAAAAAATAAAGCTAATCACAATACACTATTGTTGTATACTACAATAAAACTTTAAAGCAAATACTATGATATCATTATGAATAAAGATAACTATGATTGGGTGATGGTTCCAGAAAAGAAGGTAAAATATTAGCTGACTTTTCTACTACAAATAAGAATATAGGGTCAGCACTTTGGGAGGCCAAAGTGGAAGGATTGCTTGAAACCAGAAGTTCAAGATCAGCCTGGGCAACATAGCAAGACCACCTCGCTACAATAAATCAAAATATTAGCCAGACGTGGTGGTGCATACCTGTAGTCCCATCGCCTCGGGAGGCTGAGGCAGAAGGTCCACCTAAGCCCAAGAGATGAGGCTGCGCTAAGCCATAATCATGTCACTGCACTCCAGCCTGGGTGACAGAGTGAGACCTGGAAATAAAAAAAGCAGAATGCATAATTAAAAAGTATTACAAATTAAAATACTTCCAAACTCAGGGAGTGCTACCAACAAGCGGAGACCAGTAATATACAGACAAGTTTTAGTAACAGATCAGTTTGAGTGTGGTTTTATAGTACTTCTCTGCAATAGTTAAAGAAAATAAAACTAGAAGGAAGTTGACTGTTGTTTTCCTGTAAAGAAGTGTTCACTTAATTCTGCAAGAATGTTTAAACATTTATTTTTGCTTTTGTTTTTTCAAGTTGTAGAAACTTTGTTTTTTCTTAACAAAATCAGAAGCTGAATTTAATGCAAAGAATCATAAAATTGTAGCTGTTTTGATAAATGAACCTGGGATGCCAGTATTCCCTTGCTACTAAACCCTTCAACTTCATAAGATCTACTAAAAAAATTATTGCTAGATATTAGAGAGTCAACAAATACATTTAAATGGAGAAATTATATATGAACTTTTATGGTTGCAAAGAAAAAAAAGCAGAAGCGAAAGAATTCCATTCATTCATCTGTTTAACACACATGTATAGAGCACCTGTTTTTTGCTAACCTCGGTACCTGAGACACTGGGTACTCCAAGTAAACAAGATCTGGTTTCTGCTTTCAGAATGTTAGTGAAGTGGGCAAAGTCAACAAGCAACACCAGTTTATGGTACTAAGGGCTGTGTTAGGTCAAGTTTAGTGTGAAATGAGAATCTTACAGCACCTTAAGGATTTAAGGGAGACTTCCGGGTAATATAACATCTAGATAGAGATCAAGAGGATGCATAGGCGTTTTTCAGGCAAAAAGAAGGTTAAGAAGGGAAGGAATGTCTCAGGCAGATTGAAAAGACATATTCAAGAAAGACATGAAAGGTACAGAAAAGAACATGGTGATTTGGGGAAGCCATTCAGTAAGAGTACACTGATTACAAGAAGGGTGAAGAGATGAGTTCAAAGCATTCAGTAGTGGCTAGATCATGCATCCTTCTAAGTCCTATTCAGAAATCTGTACTTGGACCTGAGAAAAATGCTGTGTCATTGAAGTACTTCAAGGGTTCAGAAGCAACAAGAACAGTTAGTATCACTGTTTTGCCCCCAAAGACAAGTCTCTCCGCTTCTGCCAAGGGATTCTAACACTTCAGGAGTAAAACTATTTGAGTTCTCTACAAATTTTGCTGTTTTTACAAATCAGCACATCAGTTAACAGGAGACAACTTGAACTGAAGCTGGCTTCCCCAAAGCACAGATGGGGAACTTTCTCATCACCACTCTCTCTACTCGCCTACCATTCATGAAGATCACTTTTATCTTCAGAGTGTACTAGTTCATTTGCTTGGATCACTTATATTTATTTTAATTCATTGGATCCTTTCGTTTTAAAAAACCAAAGCCCTCTATAGAGGAACTTCTGTTGTCTTTGTTCAGGTCTAATGGTATTCTTAGTAATCCTCACTATTTCTCTGTTCTTTGTGGAAACAACTGAAAATTTCATGAAGTGCTAAAGTATTTACGTTTACATGAATGGGGAATGTTACAGCATAAACCCATTCAATAGCAGAGATGTTGAATTACTAAACATTTAGAAGATGCTCAACAAATAGTTGGATGAATAGTCCATTTGCATTATTTTGTCTTAAGGAAGGTATATTCACTCACTAATTTAACAAATGTCTACTGTGTGCTTCCTATATGCCAGACACTCTTTTAGCACTGATGATGTCGTTGTAAATTAAAAGGAAGATGAAATGTGTCTATTGCAGGTGAAGCAAATAGCAGGTAAAATAAAAATATGTATTTTATTTCAATAAATTATGTAATCCATAAAATAATCAATAAAATTATTTTAGAAAACCAGGAGAGTTTGCAGAGGTTGAGGGATTCCTTTTTCGATAGAATGTTTATTAAGGGCTTTACTGAGAAGATGACATTTGGACGAAGACACAAAGAAGCAGAAGAAGTGAAGTGAATGGTGTTCTAGGGAGAGAATACTTCAAGCCGAGGGAGCAGCAATGCAAAAGCCTCAGAATTAGGAGTGTCCCTGGGATGAGCAAAGAAAATCAAAGAGCCACTTGGGAGTGGAATGGGGGACGAGGAAGGGAAAATGAGATCAGAGAGTAATTGGATGAGAGATGAAAGGTTTTGTGGGATCTTGCAGGCTATTTCCAATACTTTGGCTTCTCTTATAAATTTAATCAAAACCATAGACCAGTATTAAGCAGATGAAGGGTATGGGCTGACATATTTCAACAGAATCGCCCTGGATTTAGTGCTAAGAATAGACTGTGTTTTGGGAAAATCAGAAGCAAGGACATTGATTAAAAGATTATTAACAATAGTTTTGGTCAAATATGATATTGATCTACCAATGTAATGAAGAGGAGATGGTACGAAGTAGTCAGAGGATACGGGATATATTTTGAAGGAAGAGTTGAGTATTTATGGATGATTCAGGAGAAGAAGGAGGAATTCAAGAAACTGATGCCTTGATTAGATAAGAAAGACAGAAACTGGTGCTTTCTTCTTTTTTTTTTTCATTGACAGAATGGTTTTCCTTTTCCATTTTCTATCTAAGGACGTCATCAAAATTAAAACCTTTTGAACTTTGAAAGATATTGCCAAATAAATGAAAATAAGTGCTACAACTTGGAAAGAGTATCTGCAAATATCAGATTAAAATTCTGCTCTTTACAACACAATAATAAAAAGGCAAACTACCTGATTAAAAATAGACAAAAGGTATACACACTCCTCACTAGAGGAGATATGCAAGAGAAAATTAGCACATGAAAAGACACATGGATCATGAGAAAAAACACAAAAGAAAATCATAATGGGATGCTATCACACATCCACTAGAATGATTACATATATGAAAAAAGCAAAAACAGACAATCCAATGTTATTGAGAATGTGGACGAACTGGAACCCTCAAATATTGCTGGCAGGACACTTTAGAAAACCATTTGGCAATTTCGATAAGATTAAGTATGAACTCATGCTACGACTCAGGAAACCCATGATAAATATATTTACCTCCTCAAATGAATATGTATGGCTATTCAAACACTTATATGTGTATATTCATAATAGCAGTTTTCTTTATAGTAGTTAAAAAAATGGAAAGAAGCCAAATGTTCATCAACTGGCAAATGCTTAAAAAAGATAGTGCGCAATCAATACTACTCAAAAATAAAAAGAAATGATCTGCAAGCTGAGTGACAGCATGGATGAGAGGGTGTCAACACACTATGTCAAGTATAAGAAGACAGGCATACATGATAACATACTACGCAAATTTCAAGGCTGGGTCATAGCAAGGATACATTTTCTCCTGGGTGCTCTCTCTCTCCTGGAACATGTGCTTTGGAACCTGAGTCCATCAGGCTTGAACAGTCCACCTACTTTGAAACTGCTATGCTTCGAAAATCACAGAGAAATAAAGAGAGAAGCCCAAGGATTCCTAGTCGCTTCATTGTTCAGCCAAACTTTCTCTGCCCAGGCACTAGCATGTTCATAAATGAGATTTCAAATGATTCCTGACCATAGACTTCAAGCTGCCCTAGATGACAGAGATGAGGGTCCTCTCAGGCGCCAGCCCCAACAATAGATTCATGAGTCAAATACATGATTTATATCAGTAAGTTTTAGTGTTTTGTATGCAACATTAGATATCTAGAATGTTTGTCTAAAAATACAAGGTAGCTAGAAAATGGAAAAGGAAAGCCAGTCTGTCAATGAAAAAGGGTAAGGTGGGTTTTGTTAAAAGTTTCATAAAACAGTGAACATATCATGTCTATATCATTAGACAACCAGTAGAAGGCTGAATAAGTGCCTAAAAAAGAGATCTGGAGGAGTTTTTAGATTTCAAAGCCTTTAGTTCAAAAATATTTTCTATCATGGAAGGCCATGGGCTGCACCTTTGTGCTTTTCGAGTCTGATCACTCACTTTTGATTATAAGTTCCAAGTCATCAGGAAGATGATCAAACACGAGTTTTGCAGGCTTTTCCTTTCCTTTTTATTATATTTTCTGTCAATAACCACCTCCTTATTCAAGTGCATGCTAGTAACATTCATTGTGAGTTGTTCTAGGTAAATTTCATTTTGACTTTGTAACTTCAAGGTAATGACCAGTGATAAAAGTTACTTTGGAACTTGGAATGACAGTATGGATCCCTTTTTTTAATGCTTTGTTTTGAAACACTAGAGGTTGTTCAAAGCTACTGCTTTTTAAAATTTAATTTTGAAAATATAATTCAAAAGGCATTTTCTGAAGATTTGCTAGATTGGAAGCCAACATGGAAACACTAATAAGGAATAGAAAGACACTGATCTTGTGGATATAACTGTATAGTAGGGAAAGTAAGACATGTCAACATTAAAAAAAGACTACATATTTAAATATACAAAATATGGAAAACAGCATGATAAATGCCACAATAACATAGAAACTCAGAGTGACAATATTTGGCTGTAGAGTTAATAGAGGAAGATTTTCCATGGTATAGGACTATAAATATTGACACATTGTTGGTTGACCCAATACTCTCACCCAGGCTGGAGTGCAGTGGCACTCTCACGGCCACCCTGGTGTTTACTCGCTGAACTCAGGCGATTTTTCCACCTAAGCCTTCCAAGTAGCCAGAACTACAGGCGCATGCTACCACACTCAGCTAATTTTTTGAGATATTGTAGAGGCAAGGTCTCACCAAGTTACCCAGACTGGTCTCAAACCCTGGGCTCAGGCAATCCTCCCCTCGACCTCCCAAAGTACTTGGGGCTTTGATGGTTTGAGGATAGAGTTGGTATGATAAGCCACTGGATTTTAGAAATTTACACTTTTACATTAAGTACAAATCAATCTGAAGTTTGGAATACAAATTCAGTTGTAAGATAAGTATTTTTGTGACTATAAATAGCACGTGGTATACTTTTGATTTAGGTTTAAGATTAGAGGGTAAAGATGTCTTATTCGTCTCTTAACTGGAATCAATAACAATAAGAGCAGCAAGTAGAAACAACAATAACATGAAACAAAACACATAAGCAAATAAACTGTATCTTAGTCACAGGCAGGAAGCTCCAATACCTCTAACCTCAATACATGAGGGATGTGTTGAAAGAGTATCTCAGACTTTGGTCAGGTACAATAAGGAATTAGATTTTCTAAAATATAAGGCAACTACCAAAAAGTGAAAGCAACTTATTTTGAACAAACAAATGAGAGTGTGGAAGCTGGTGATAGTAATCTCCTGAACTTTGATTGACAATAGTTATGTGAAAATAGAGGTTAGAGATTATATAGAAAGTCTAGCAAAAGTTAACCTCTAGTGTCACAGGTTAGGGGAGAAACTATAGATTGCAAACAGCCTTGCTGTTGTCAATATTTGCTATATGAATTTAAGTAAAAAAGGTAATTCTCTCTCACACCACACACACACACACACACACCCCCACACCAATCCTTAAGTTCCCTAAGAACTCATAGCCTATGGAACAAGTAACCCCAGGCCAGGTCACTGGTGCTCTATCAGAGGTAAAGACAAAGGCTCGTGGAGTTCAAGGGGATGGGACCGCCTGTAGATTTCAGCCCTTTAGAAATCCAAGGGCCTGACATGCAGCAATCTTGATTTCCTTCCTTTAGCCCTGTGTTCAGCTGGTGTTCCTCATGGTTTCCTTCCGAAGGCTCATTCTGAGCGTAGCTGCCAGGAGTCTTTCTGTTGCATGCACAATAATATACAACGTGCATGACTGACATGAACCCAACAACACGAACTTGACAGTAACCCCAATCTGAAACGTGTAAAGCATTAGCTCTGCACTAACTCTGAACCATCCTGCAGGTGACCACGAGCACTGGCAAGGCCATGAGGTGGGTTGAGCAACAGATGTTGGGTATTAAGGCTTCTACAAAGAGAGTCGATATGTGCTAAGATGCTCAAGAAACTCAGTTTTCAACCTGAGTTTCCTATTCCTGTTTTTTTTTTTTCTTTCAAAACCAAATGCAAACCAGAGCTCTTTCAAAGTCTCTAAAAATAAATGGGGTGGGGGGGAGGGGGACATCTCTTATCACAAAGGATGTTGCCTGCCTTAGCATTGGTTTCAACAGTTCCTTTACAAAATATGGTGACCGTGCTTTATTTAACCCTAGCTTGAATGTTCAGCACGGAGCAGTTGGTTGTCAAGACAATCAAACTGCTTTGTCATAGGAGATCTAATATTTATAGGGCACATACTGCATGCTAGTTATTGTGCTGCCTGGTTAGATATCACATCAAGTTTCATCCTTCAGAATGAACCTATGGGGTACACAATATGTCAGATTTCTAAAAGAAAAAAATCGAAGCTCTGAGAATTTGCCCCAGATCACATGGCTGATAAGTAGAAGAGCTGGAGTTTGAAACCAGGCTAATTTGAAGCTAAACTCATGATATCTCTCAAATGCAATAAACTATGGAAATAGAATTTGTATTCGTTTTCAGTTATTTCTTGTGATTTGAGTCGATGTTAAATGCTGAGTAATGTTAAAACAGAATGTTTTCTCTTTCAAGGATTTACTCAAGACTTGCCTTTGCCTGAGCATAATATACTGCTATTAAGTTTAAAGTTCAAATTGAATTTATTGTTGTATTCTGAGTTGAGCTATTTAAAATTAGTTATTTTTTAAATGTTGGACTTTATGGAAGTATAAAGTAAAACATAAATGTTAGTAGGCCACAAAAATAGGCATTTCACCAAAGCAGATATATGGATGGCAAGTAAACATATGAAAAAATACACAACATCAGTCATTTAAAAAAGAAAACTTTGCCATTAGAAGAGCTAAAATTTTAAAAATCCGATCGTACCAGATATTGGCAAACATATAAGGGAACTGAAATACTCATATACAGCTGTTGGGATGTAAAATGGTACAATCACTTCGGAAAACAGTTCAGCAGTTTCTTAAAAAATTAAAATACACACCTACCATATGACCTAGTCATTCCACTCCTAACTACGTATTTACACAAGAGAAATGAAAGCGTTTGCAAATACGAGGACTGGTACACAAATGATCATAGCACATTGGTTCATAATAGCCCCAAACCATGAACAATCTAAGTGTCCATCTGCAGGTGAATAAGCAAATTGTGATACAACCATACAATGTAATGCTATTCAGCATTAAAAATGAATTACTAATTATTGATACCCTTAACAACATGGATGAATATCAAAAATTTGGGTGAATGGAACAAACAAGGCTAAAAATAGTAACCTTTGTATGATTCTATTTATACACAGTTCTAAAAAATGCAAACTTTTAGTGACAGAAAGCAGACCAGTGGTTGCCTGGGAACGGGAATAAGAAAGGATGGTAGGGGGATATTACCAAGCAGTGTGAGGACATTTTTAAGGGTGATGGATATATTTATTGTTGTGGCTGTGTTGGTGGCTTCACACGTATATGTACATATGTCAAAACTCATTTAACTGCATACTTTAAATATATCCAGCTTATTGAATGTCAATTATACCTCAATGCAACTATTCTACACAAGCACACACACATATACACACACCCATGCAATGTATTGAATGTTTATTCCCCCCAGTATTTGTATGTTGAAATTCTAACCACCAAAGTGATGATATTTGGAGGTGTGGTCTTTGGGAAAAGATTAGATCATGAGGATCGAACCCTCATGAAGAGGTTTAGTGCCCTTAGAACAGAGGACTGAGAGACAACCCTTGCCACTTCCTCCATGTGAGGACATAACAAGAAGGCATCCTGTATGAACCAGGAAGTGGGTCCTCACTAGACACAGAATCTGCTGGCACCTTAATCTTGGACTTCTCAGTCTCCAGGGCTGTGAGAAATAAACTTCTGTTGTTTATAAGCTACCCATTTATGGTGTTCTGTTATCGCAGACAAAACAGACTAAGAGACACACACACACACACACACACAATCAATTGCCCCAAAATCCCCTTCAGAAGTTACCACTGATGTCCATTTAATAATCATGTTTCCAGACATTTACACAACACAGTTTATAATATATGAGGGGGGACCCAAAAAAACTCGGGATTTATTTAGAAAAAATTGTGTATTTATTCTTACATGTTTAAGCTTCAGTCACCTTCAAAGTACTCTCCGTTTGATGTAATACACCCATTGAGATGCTGTTTCCACTGCTCAAAACAATTTTTGAACTCGTCAGTTTTGACGCCTTCTAGCGCTTCTGCTGTTTTTTGTTTTACTTCCTTCACATTGACAAAACATTTCCTTTTGAGGACTTTTTTCATCTGGGGAAACAAAAAAAAAGTCACTCAGGGTGAGATTGAGTGAATAGGGAGGGTGGGACATGGGGGTCATGCTGCTTTTGGTCAAAAACTGCTGGACACCCAGCGCAGTGTGGACAGCTGCGCTTGTAAGTCACCCATCATGAAATGGGCAAATGTGTTGAAAGAATCTTCAAGGAAAATTCACTGAAGCCGAACGCAGCCTCTCACTGCAATGTGAGCTGGTCCACTGATGCAGGTGGGTTCCCTGAACACTTACCTGGCATGGGAAGCCTGTACCACAGAGGCCCACCCTCCAAAAAGATAATTTTGGGGTCCCCATCATACACACGGTTTTACAGCTCTTTTTTTTTTTTGAGTTGGAGTCTCGCTGTGTCGCCCAGACTGGAGTGCAGTGGCTGCTCCCTGCCACCGCAGCCTCGACCCGCTGGGCTCCGGCGATCCTTCCGCCTCAGCCTCCTGAGTAGCCGGAGTTACAGGCACACGCTACCATGCCCGGCTGATTTTTTGATTTATTGTAGAGATGAGGTCTCACCAAGTTGCCCAGGCGGGTCTCGAACCCACTCAGGCAATCCACTCACCTCAGCCTCCCAAGGCGCAGGATTACAGGCTGAGCCACCGCGCCCGGTTTACAGCTCATTTTTTTCACTTGGACTTTTTCATGTAAATACATGCCGATCTACCTCATTGGCTGCCTAGTAATTCAGCATGTGAATGCTTTGTGATATTTGAGTCCTCTGTTTGTGAGCATTTAGATGGCTTCCAGCTTGTGCTGGAGGATTCCTTAAAGTACCGCAGCTCCTTACAGAGTTAGGAGCACCTGGGAAGCAGCCTACTCATGAAAACGGTCCATTGTTGGTGCTTTCGCCTGCAACCAAGCTGTCCCGACCTACTTGAGCCACCTGGTGGGCAGTGTAAGCTACTACCTGGGTTTATTGTGTTTCTCTGAAAGGTCTCCTTGTCTCCAGTTTGCTTTTCTCAAACTTTTTGTCCCTGGCAGCCAGAGTGATTTTTTTTTTTTTTTTTTTTGAGTTGAAGTCTCACTCCGTCACCCAGACTGGAGTGCAGTGGCACGCTCATGGCCACCCCAGCGTCGACCTCCTGGGTTCCAGTGATCCTTCCGCCTCAACTTTCCAAGTAGCTGGAACTACAGGCATGCACTACCATGCCCAGCTAATTTTCTTTTTTTCTTTATTGTATAGACAAGGTCTCACCATATTGCTCAGGCTGGTCTCGAACCTGAGGGCTCATGCAATCCTTTCGCCTCGGCCTCCCAAAGTGCTGGGATTACAGGCTTGAGCCACCACGCTCAGCCCAGAGTGATCCTTCTAAACACAAAACTGATCCACTCACACTCCTGATAAAAACTCACCACCTAAAACAAACGTAAACCCCTTAGCAGATCATACAAAGCAGTAATACTCTGATCCTTGCCAACCTCTCCAGCCTGTTTCAGTAACTCTTTCCATGGCATTTTGTAACTCCAACAATAACCAATTGTAGTTCTTGAAACACACACTGCTGCTTCTATGTCTATATCTTTGTACCTGCTATTTTCTCTCTCTGGAGTGTCACTCTGCCCAGTCATGCTCTATGTTTGCCTGGTAAACGCCTAGTCAGCCTCCAGAACCCTACTTGAGATGCCCTCCTCCCTGCAGTCTTGTCTTTTCCCTCACATACAGCTGATTGCTCTTCCTTCTATGCCTGGCATATCGTCTAACACTAAGCCCATAAAAGTGAACTATCTCTTTATATGTTTGTCTCCTGTACTAAACTAGCTCCCTCCCTGAGCCCCATCACCAAACTTGAGGGCCAGAACTGTCTCTTGGTCATTGTTGTCTCCCCAGCATCTTCCACAGTGCCCAGAACACAGGAAACTGAGGTTTAATAAGTAGATATTGAAATAAAAAGAACTAGCTACAACCTCCCTTTTCCGTGTGTATAGGACCTGCCAAAGTTAGGGATGCTGTTGTCAAGATGCACGGTCCAGTTACCTGGGCCAGTCAAAGGGATCACAAACTCTTTCATCTTTGGCAAAGACATTGTCAAGCAATGGCCACCCTTGGACAAGCCTAAAGGTCATTTGCACTCTTTTTTTTTTTTTTTCGAGTTGGAGTCTTACTCTGTTGCCCAGACTGCAGTGGAGTGGCACCGCAGCCTCGACCTGCTGGGCTCCGGTGATCCTTCCGCCTCAGCCTTCCGAGTAGCCAGAATTACAGGCACGCGTTACCACGCCCGGCTAATTTTTTGATTTATTGTGGAGATGAGGCCTCGCCAAGTTGCCCAGGCGGGTCTCGAACCCGCGGGCTCAGGCAATCCACTCACCTCAGTCTCCCAAGTCGTGGATTACAGGCTGAGCCACCGAGCCCGGCTCATTTGTACTCTTTTAAACCTGGTTTCTTGCTCAGTGGTTGGGAACCAATGACAACGGGGTTTGGTTTGCCGTTTACAGTCTTGTTCCCACAAAGAGTTTACTTTTAAAATTTCTTCCCCAGGGGAAAAGGGTCATGGTGACCCTCCTTTTTCCTCATTTGGAATCCAAAGGAAGATGTTTCACCCTTTTACTCATTCATTCAACAAGCATTTACTGAATGCCTACTATATGTCAGGCACTGTTCTCAGCACTTGGAATAGAGAAGTGAACAATACAATGATCCCTGCCCTCATGGTGCTTAATTTGAATGGGAGAAGAAAGACAATACATTCCTTTTTTTTTTTTTTTGAGTTGGAGTCTCACTCTGTCGCCCAGACTGGAGTGCAGTGGCCACTCCCGGCCACCGCAGCCTCGATCTGCTGGGCTCCAGCGATCCTTCCACCTCAGCCTTCCGAGTAGCTGGAACTACAGGCGCACGCTACCACGCCCGGCTGGTTTTTGATTTATTGTAGAGATGAGGTCTCACCAAGTTGCCCAGGCGGGTCTCGAATTCGCGAGCTCAGGCAATCCGCTCACCTCGGCCTCCCAAAGCGTGAGATTACAGGCTGAGCCACTGAGCCCAGCGACAATACATTCCTAATAAGCACGATAAGTAAGTCCATCGCATGGTATGTGACAAGACAAATGTTAGGGAAAAAAGAAAAAGCCGAGCGGGACAGGGTCTCTGTCTACCAAGATGTGCTCTCAAAATGTGCGGCGAGTAGAATCCAGCTGGACTTCCGGTCACCATAGGTGAGGGCCTCCCTGCTTAAGCCAGTTTAGATTGGATTTCTGTTCCCCGAAGCTGAAAGCACGCTGACTAAACCAAGACAAGCCATCTCGGCATGCCTTCCTTAAGAGCAATGCTTGTCATCCACCAGTTCCATCTGTTCCCCTGGCAAGGAAAAATCATTACAAGGAGTTGAGTCTGAGTTTCCATCTGGGGGTTCTCTTGAGGGCTTCTGATGACACTCTGTTCGTCACATACCATTCAGTGATAGCCATCCCACCTCATCTCCTGCTTGCTGCCAAGACTCGACTGGGTACTAAGCTGCATCTCAAAGTGTACCCCCCAGGATGAGATTCAAAAGGCTTAGCACCCAACTGTGTGTTCACAGCCACACTCCGTCCACAGGGACAGGGTCAGCCCACAACCCCAGCTCGACCACCCCCATCTCTAGCCCACGTCACCGACAGCCTCCCCACAGGTCTCCTCACGACAGCCAGGGTGATTCCTTTAATTTTATGTAATTATTTACTTTGCTTTAGAATTGTGGGGTGCAAGCGAGGGTTTACCACATAAGTAGGCTGCATGCAGGAGGCGTTCGGGCTTCTAGTGGACTCTTTCCCCTGACAGCGGACCTGGCACTCATTGTGTTGCCACGTGTCCCCTGCCTCCTCTCTCCCTCTCTCCCCCACCAGGGGTCAGCATCTGCCCATCCCACAGGGTGATTCTTCTAAAAGAGCCACCGCGTCCTGCCTCTTCTCTCCAACAGTCACTGACCCCCCGGGTCCTGGCCCTGAGTTAGCTCCAATCTCTCCTCTACCTCACCCCCACTCACTACGCACGAGCCACACTCCCACTCCCGTTCTCTTCGGGAGCTGGCGCACTCCCACTCAGGCCCTCACACTTGCCATTCCCGTCCCCTAGAACATTCTTTCCCCAGATATCTGCAGGCTTACGCCCGCACTCTGTTTCGATTTCTGCCCAAATGTGGCTTCGGCGTGCAGGCCTTGCCTGGCCAAGCTCCCTAGAATAGCCTCCCACAGCCCTCTGTCTGTCTCATCATAGCATTGGTACACATGAGATGATCATGTGCAGCCATTTCTTGATTTCTGAGCTGCCTGCCTCTCCTACTAAAACGTGAGCTCCTTGAGGACAAGAACTTTGCCTGTTTTGCTCACTCTTGGGTTCTCCAGATATAAGCAGTGCTTGGCACCCAGTAGGTACACAATAAATATTTCCTTTTTTTTTTTTTTTTTGAGTCATAGTCTCACTTTGTCACCCAGGTACTGAGTGCAGAGGCACAACCACAACTCACCACAGCCTTGACTTCCTGGACTAAGGCAAGTCTCCTGCCTCAGCCTCCCAAGTAGCTGAGACTACAAACACGTGCCACCACGCCCGGCTTATTTTTTAATTTTTTTGTAAAAATAGGTCTCACCGTGTTGCCTAGGGTGGTCTCAAACTCCTGGGCTCAAGTAATCCTCCCGCCTCAGCCTCCCAAAGTGCTGGGATTACAGGCATGAGCCACCATGTCCAGCCTCAATAAATATTTTCTGAATGAATTTATGATAATATGACAGACTCTACCTCACTCTGTGGCCAAGAGAGGAAACTCACACATAGACACACACCCTTTTAAAGCCTCTTCGTCCTCTTTCCTGTTCCTCTGAGTCTCACAATATCTTTAGGAAAGTCTTGCTTTGGGAGGTGAAGGTGGGAGTATTGCTTGAGTCTAGGAGTTCAAAAACAACCTGGGCAACAAAGTGAGACCTTGTCTCTACAGAAAAAATTAAGAATCAAAAAATTAGCCAGGCATGGTGGCACGTGACTGTAGTCCCAACTACTTGGGGGCTGACCTGTAAGGATCACCTGAGCCCAGGAAGTCAAGGTTGTGGTGAATCACAAGTGTACCACAGCCCTGAGTATCAGAGTGAGACCCTGACTCAAATTTTATATATATATAAAGAGAAAGAGAGAGAGAGGAGACACTGAGACTACAGGCACATGCCACCCTGCCTACCTAATTATTATTACTATTATTTTACTTATTTATTTTTTTTGTAGAGATGAGATCTCACTTTGTTTCCCAGGCTGGTCTTGAACTCCTGGGCTCAAGCAATCCTCCCAATTCTCCCAATCCTCCCACCTTCACCTCCCAAAGCAAGACGTTCCTAAAGATATTACAAGACTTCCTGGGTTGGAGGACCGCTTGGCAGGAGGCCAAGCTGTGTTGGAACTGAGTAAGACCTTATGAGGTTCCCAGCATGAGCAAACAGGAGTGTGCACAGGTCAGGGTGGAGGCTTGCCTCCCACCTCTGCATTGAGCCCCGCACAAATTTCAGAGGTTTGGAGAGCATCCAGAGATTGTCTGGCATGAAACTCGACTGTCTTGTAGCTCATGATGGCAGAGGTATCCAAGCATCTCTGTGAGAAGTAGACATGCACATGAGAGAACCTAAGAGAAGACAAACCAGGTGAACGCCATGCAGTATGAGTAAGCTCAGAGGCACACATGAGTGCTCAGAAATAATTGGGGACTGTTTTCAAGAAGAATCATTCCCAGAAGCACAGCTGGTAGGCAGCCATGCCATCATCATTTGAGTATGAAAAGGAAGTGTGACCTCATATTCTACCCACAGGTTTGTGTACCCTGGGACGCTTAGTATCCAGTCAAGTCTTAGATACCTGAGAGAGAAAGCGTGAGCTGGAAATCAGAGGCAGATATAAAAATAAACCAGGCAAATTAATCATCATGGATAGGGTAAAAGAGTCTTTAGTAAATGTACCCCAAATTCTCCAGCTATGTTCTCATTTTTCTTTTCTTAAATTAGCCTTCCCCCTCCCCCAAGCATCAGTATGCTGGAGAAGTTGTTTCAAAAAACTACATATGGCCGGGCTTGGTGGCTCAGCCTATAATCCTAGCACTTTGGGAGGCCAAGGCGAGTGGATTGCCTGAGCCCGTGGGTTCGAGACCAGTCTGGGCAACTTGGCGAGATCTCATCTCTACAATAAATCAAAAATCAGCCGGGTGTGGTAGCACACGCCTGTAGTTCCGGCTACTAGGAAGTCTGAGGCAGAAGGATCCCCGGTTGACGCTGGGGTGGCCGTGAGTGTGCCACTGCCCTTCAGCCTGGGTGACAGAGTGAGACTCCGACTCAAAAAAAAGACAAAAAAAAACTACATATGGCTGGGTGTGGTGGTTCACACCTGTAATCTCAGCACTTTGAGAGGCTGAGGCAGGAGGATTGCTTGAGGTCAGGAGTTTGAGACCAGTCTGGGTGGCAGAGTGAGATTCTGACTGTTTAAAAATTTAAAAAAAAAAATTTAACCACATTCATTTTTTTCCAGGTTTACTTAATTACTAGCATTGTATTATTTTGTCATGGCAACTATATGTTATTTCAAAGACATTATTGCCTGAACAGTGTTTTCTGAGCCACCCAAGGAACTTTCAGTTCCCCATGTGCAACCAGGTATTCTTGCCAAGAATCCCTGAAAATGATTGGGACATCATTTGTTTATAAATCATAAACTGCTCAACAGGGAGCTGCTTTTTTTAGCACTGAAATTGGCTGTGAACAAAATGATCTTGGTTCATCTGCTTGTTGTGGCCCAGAAATTTCTGCTTTTGCAGAGGAGAAAATCAGGGAAGGGAGAGGCTGGAGAGAGTGACAAAGGATGTGGCTACAACTTGCAACATTTCACTGTCTGCAGCCTCAATAAAGACCATCCATTCCATTCTGACCTACGGCATCTTGTGGTTTGAGGGCATTTTACACTCTCCCAGCACTTGGAGATGATCTTTTCTAATTGTTCCAACCTGCCTCAAACCAAATATTAACTGGTAAACAGAGAAGTAGCAAAATGCACATGCACATAGCGGTGTGTGTGTGTGTGTGTGTGTGTGTGTGTGTGTGTGTGTGTGTGTGCTAGGGGAGACAGGCTTACTCATCAGCTGACATTCTTTGAAAGGTTGCTGTGGCCAAAGCCCTGCTAGAAGGACCGAAGGTGGAAGGTTGGGGTGGGGGGTGGTTACAAGGTAAGTCACACTTGGTCCCTGTCTCCAGACACTAAAAACCTAGCGGAGGAACAGACAGGAATAAATGAACTCAGAGGATGTTCTCAGTAACGCGTAAGGTCACTTTCACACCTGGGATTTTATTATTCTATCCTATTTATCCGTTCCACAAATATATATTCAGCTCACCCCAGGGAAATTGAAACAGAAGGCTGCGGGAAGTACAGAGAAGGACATAATTCCTTTCGAAGGTGGAGATGTGGAAGGTTATGATACAGGTGACACTTAAGCTGAATCTTAAAGGGTGAGTAGAAATTTGGGAGGTGAATTTATGGGGCAAAAGTTACTGCAAGAAAAGGTTAGTGTGCAAGTGAAATCAGGACCACAAAGTTAGGAACCAGTGAGGGTTCTAGCATCCCCAAGGGCTGACAAATATGATGGAGTTTTGTGGTACAACAGCGAGTCTCCCCTTATCTGTGCTGGATACATTCCAAGTCCCCCAGTGAATGCCTGAAACCATGGATAGGCCCAAACCCTATAATATACTATGTTTTCTCATATACATACATAACTATGATAAGGTTTAATTTATAAATTAGACCTAGTAAGAGATTAGCAACCACCACTAGTAATGAAATAGAACAATTATGACAATATGTTGGCATTGATACTCTCGTGCTTTGGAACCATTATTAAGTAAAATCGGAGTTACTTGAACACAAAGCTCTGCGACATCACCACGTTGATTTGATAGCTGAGATGTCTGGTAAGTGAGTCATGGTTGGATAGCGTAGACAGTGTGGATATTCTGGACAATGAATGACTCACGTCCTGGGTGAGTTAGTGCAGGATGGTGTGAGTTTTAATCATAGTGCTCAGAATGGCGCGCGATTTGAAAGGTATGAATGCTTGTTTCTGGAATTTTCTATTTAATATTTATGGATGGTAATTGACTGCAAGGAACTGAAACCTTAGCGAAACCACAGGTAAGTGGGGACTACTGTAATTTTAAAACATGTCTGCAAATTCTTTGATACTCTTCCCACACAAAGAGAGGTCTGATTTTTCTCCCTTTGAACATGGACTGAACAAGCATCTAACTTCCAACAGAAGGTGGTGGAAATGACACCATGTGTAATTTGCAAAGCCAAGTTGGAAAACAGCTCTCCCTTTCTCTCATGACATGTGCTTTGGGAACTGACACATGAGAATCTCAGCTACCCTGAAGCCACCAGGCTGAAGAAGGCACATAGAGAGGGTACATCGTGAAACAGAGAGCTGTCCCAGGAGCCCCAGCTATTTGAGTCTTCCCAGCATCAACCACCAGACATACAAGTATGGGAACTTTCCAGTGATTCTTACCATCTGCCTTCAAGTCTTTTAGCTGAGGTCCCAGGCATTGTGAAGCAGAGATAAGCCTTCCCTGCTGAGTCCTGTTCAAATTCTTGATACACAAGACTCTGTGAGCATAATGAAAGGCTGTTTTATGTCACTAAATGTTGGGGATAATTTGTTACACAACCATAGTAACTAGAGAAAGTTGGAGAGACAATGTAGAAAGAATTGATTGCTTCCCTATCAATGAAGACCTTGAAATCCATGTTAGAAATTTGGGTTTCACTTGGGGGTAACAAGGAGACACTGACGGTTTTTAAGTAGGTATGGGACATGATAACATCTCCTAAATTGCCTAAATTGATCTCCAGTGTTTTTGCAGTAAAGCGTTTTAGTGTTTCCCTGAAGCTTTGTTATCACTGAGAAAAGAGGCGGAAGAGAGCAAGATATGAAGTCCATGATGCAGGGAAGTGGAAGATCCATCTCTGTGGCTGTCACCTCCTTGAGGAACTCTGGAAAACATGAAGACGAAAACAAGATGGGTGGAATTATCCGAGCGCTGCCACTCTCTGTGAAACCATTGCTCCCGGATGTGAATATTAGACCAAAAGCTAGTCTTCTCTTTTTTGCCCTTCATTTTCCATAAGATCATTGAAAAAATAGATCGGCAAGGCTTATGCAAAGAGAAGTCAACTAAGTAATGTGGAATATAGCTATGGCTCTTGCTCTTTGAGTCTGGCTCTCTCCGCCCCCCACGGCTACAGGGGTACACACTGGTATTCTTCACCTCTTTGCCTTTTGCCATGCTGTCCCCTTACCTAGAGCACTCTGGCTTCCTTTCTCCTTCTAAGTAACTCATTTCTCAAGATTCAGCTTTAGGGCAGTCCATTCTTTTTTCAGATACAAGATATTTATGAAGAACCAAATACTGTACCAGACACCACACCAGGCACTGGAGAGAGAGCCAGGAAAAAGAATGTCCCCACCTGCTCAGGGTCCAGTGGGAGGAACAGGTGTAACAGGATGTGTAAATGAAACAGTGCTGTTATCACTTTTATTGGTATCAATTTTAGCTGGGCCGCCCCCAGAAAAGTGGGTGAAAACCCACTCATGACTTGCCTCCAATTTCATTGACCAGAACCCAGTAGTACATCGATATCCAACCTTTAGGGAGGTCGTGTGCCCAGGAGGAAAAGGAAATTGATATGATGGGTCAGTTCCTGGCAAGTGTTCTATATACATACATTTTATTTTATTTTTTTGAGTTGGAGTCTCACTCTGTCACCCAGGCTGGAGGGCAGTGGCATGCTTCCGGCCACCGCAGCCTGGACCTGCTGGGCTCCTGCAAGCCTTCTGCCTCAGTCTTCCAAGTAGCCGGAACTATAGGCACGCACCACCACGCCCGGCTAATTTTTGATTTATTGTAGAGATGAGGTCTCACCAAGTTGTCCGGGTGGGTCTCGAACCCATGGGCTCAGGCAATCCACTCACCTCAGCCTCCCAAAGTCCTGGGATTATAGGCTGAGCCACCGAGCCCGACCAAATTTTATTTTCACAGGATTCCCAATTAGTTAGACTTGATCATTCTCATTTTATAGACAGGATAATGCAGAATTTAAAAGGTTAAGCAGGCCCAGGCAACAGGTTCCTACTCTGGAAAAAAAAAAGCACTCAGTAAGTATTTCTTTAAATTAAATGTATTATATACAATTAGAGACTCATATTTCAACTAGAATACTTTCTTTATTGTCCCTTTCATCCTCCTCTGATACTTAAAAGATCACTTACAGCCCTTATTTTCACCTTTTTCTTTCTTTTTTTCTTTTTTCTTTTTTTGAGTTGGAGTCTCACTCTGTCACCCAGACTGGAGTGCAGTGGCTGCTCCCGGCCACCGCAGCCTCGACATGCTGGGCTCTGGCGATCCTTCCACCTCAGCCTTCCAGTAGCTGGAACTACAGGCGCGCGCTACCACGCCTGGCTCATTTTTGCTTTATTGTAGAGATGAGGTCTCGCCAAGTTGCCCAGGCGGGTCACGAACTCATT
Source organism: Tarsius wallacei (assembly GCA_963574415.1). Taxonomy (NCBI): domain Eukaryota; kingdom Metazoa; phylum Chordata; class Mammalia; order Primates; family Tarsiidae; genus Tarsius; species Tarsius wallacei. The sequence goes on from CAUYQG010132613.1 coordinate 28,454, forward strand.
TAATTTATTTTATCTCCAGCACCTGGCAAAGAACCTAGGCCATACACTGCCCTGTATGCCTTGGTCAGTCAGTAGTTGCCAATTTAATGTTGAATAAGAAAATATTGCAGCCGGGCTTGGTGGCTCAGCCTGTAATCCCGCGCCTTGGGAGGCTTTGGTAAGTGGATTGCCTGAGCCCCTGAGGGCTCATTTATTTAATAAAATAAAATGTATGTATATAGAACACTTGCCAGGAACTGACCCATCATACCCAGGGTTCGAGACCTGCCTGGGCAACTTGGCGAGACCTCATCTCTACAATAAATCAAAAAAATTAGCCGGGCATGGTAGCGCACGCCTGTAGTTCCAGCTACTTGGAAGGCTGAGAGGGAAGGATCACCTGAGCCTAGCAGGTCGAGGCTGTGGTGGCCGGGAGTGGCCACTGCACTCCAGTCTGGGCGACAGAGTGAGACTCCAACTCAAAAAAAAAAAAAAGAAAAGAAAGAAAATATTGCAAACCTCTATGACATTTTCTTGGGATACTTCCTGAATGCCCTCATGAGCAAATGTCAATCAGAATATTGGTTTCCCAATAAAATGCCACCAGATATAACTTTTTAAAATGTAAATGATCCTTTCTTATTACTATTATCTGAATCTTTATGTGCCCCCAAAATTCATATGTTGAAGCCCAATCCAATGTGATAGAATTATGAGGTGAGTAGGTCATAAGGGTAGAATCCTCGTGAATGGCATTAGTGCCCTTTTAAAAGAGGCCCAGGGGAGCTCCATCGCCCCTTCCACCATGTGAGGGCACAGCAAAAAGTCACCATCCATGAATCAGGAAGAGGCCCCTCACCAGCCACAGAACCTCCCAGGACCTTGACCTTGATTTTTCAGCCTTCAGAACAGTGAGAAATAAATTTATGTTGTTTATGAGCTTCTGTTGTTTACACACAGTCTATGGTATTTTGTTATAGCAGCTCAAATGGAGTCAAACACTCTTAATAAAATGTACTGTTTTAGGTATTTCCCTGCTTGTTCAAAGATCCTTAAACACCCACCCCCTCCCACCCCCCGCCCCCACAAGCCCTGCTCTGAGTCTTAGAGGGCTGATCCCTGTTTACCACATCTCCAAGCCCCCTTGCCAAGAGGCTTTGTGCTAGATTTGGCCAATGGAGGGAGATAAGAGGGTGGGAAGAAGAAACCCCCATTCCTGTCCTTCCTCTCCCCTCCTTCCCCACCCTTGAGAAGTCATGTCTAATAGTGACTTATCTCTGCAATGGTTCTAACTCCCACTCACCATCCCTCCTTCTGTGGCTTCAGCTTCTGCCAGGCAGTCCTGACCCCCAGGGCCCACTTTTGTTCTTTGATTTCTTTAGCTCTAGGGATGAGAGGAGCTTTCTACCAGTTCTGTTATCTGAGTTGCTTCACTGTCCTGCAACAGGACTTTTCGTTCTTCCTACCTGTGTATATAATTTGTTCTTTCTATTAAATTTCCTCTGTTGAACTGTCTTCAATGAACTCTTGTTTTCCTGAAGGGATTCTGACTTACTGGCCCAATGAGTAGAAAATAGCAATATTCACATTTCTAAAAGGATTTCCTAAGAACTTGAACTATTTCAACCTTTTTGTTTTTATTTTATTCTTATTATTTTTTGAGTTGGGGTCTCACTCTGTCACCCAGGCTGGAGTGCGGTGGCATGATCGTGGCTCATCACAGACTTGATCTCCTGGGCTCAGACGATCCTTCCACCTCAGCCTCCCAAGTAGTTGGGCCTACAGGTGTATACCATCATGCCTGGCTAATTTTTAAATTTTATTCTATTATTATTATTATTATTTTGCAGAGACGAGGTCTTACTATGTTGCCCAGGCCGGTCTCGAACTTCTGGGCTCAAGCAATCGTCCCACCTCAGCCTCCCAAAATGCTGGGATTATAGGCATGAGTCACTGTGCCCAGCCTGCAATATTCATATTAATATGGAAATACTGGATGGAGTGCTAAGTGCGTGTATTAGCTAAATAAATGTTTCCACCATTTATTCGGTTTTTAAAATGTACCCCCAACTTAATGGATTCAAATTTCTCCCTTGGCTGAATTTTTAAAAATTTTGTATTTTAAAGATGTGGGGTACAATTCAGGGTTAGGTATACAAATGTTCATTATGCAGGTACCCTTGTTAATGAGGTGTGGCCTCTCCCCCCACCTCAGCAGTTTCCCACTACTGCCAATCCCTTTCTTATAGTGTTATGATAATTGTTCAAGGTACGCTTATGAGTGAGAACATGTGGTACTCAGTTCTTTGATTCAGTGATAGATCACTCAGTATTATAGACTCTAAGTCCATTCAAGTTGCTACAAAGTTCATAATTTTGTCCTTTTTTATGGCTTCATAATATTCCATCATGCACATGTACCACATTTTTTTTTTATCCAGTCCTCTTTTGATGGACAGCAGGGTTGGTTCCATGTTTTTGCTATTGTGAATAATGCCGCAATAAACATGCATGTGCAGGTATCTTTATCAGAGTGATTTGAATTCCTCCAGGTATATTCCCAGTAAGGGGGATTGCGGGTTCATATGGAAGGTCGATTTTTAGATCTTTTAGGCATCCTTGGCTGAACTTTATTTTATGTTATTTTTTTTAATTTTTGTTTATTTTTTTTGAGTTGGAGTCTCACTCTGTCACCCAGACTGGAGTGCAGTGGCCACTCCCGGCCACCGCAGCCTCGACCTGCTGGGCTCAGATTATCCTTCTGCCTCAACCTTCCAAGTAGATGGAAACACAGGAATGCACTACCACGCTTGGCTTATATTTTGTTTATTGTAGAGATGAGGTCTCACCAAGTTGCCCAGGTTTGTCTCAAACCCGCGGGCTCAGGCAATCCTCTTGCCTCCGCCTCCCAAAGTGCTGGGATGACAGGATTAAACCACCGCACCTAACCCCTTAGCTGAATTTTAAATGATCACATGTCACAGAGCTTTAGATTGCTCCAGAATATTGAAACCATACATATTAAATCATTAAAATCACAAGAGTATAGTAATAGTAGCTATAATTTTTTGATCCATGCAACGTACCTGGCACTCTGCTCAACTCCTTATATACATAATCTTTTAAAATTCTCCAGTAAACTGTGGGATATGTGTTCTAATCAAGATTCTTAGTGGCGGCCCGGCTTGGTGGTTCAGTCTATAATCCCAGCAATTTGGGAGGCTGAGGCAAGTGAATTGCCTGAGCCTGAGGGTTTGAGACCAGCCAGGGTAACTTGGTGAGATCTTGTCTCTACAATAAATCAAAAATTAGCCGGGCATGGTAGTGCACTTGTAGTTCTAGCTACTTGGAAGGCTGAGGCGGAGGGATCATTGGAGCCCAGCAGGTCAATGCTGGGGTGGTCAGGAGTATGCCACTGCACTCCAACCTAGGAGACAGAGTGAGTCGCTAAGTCAAAAAAAAAAAAAGATTCTCAGTGGCAAATAGTAGACATTTATTTTGAATAGACCAGAAGGGTCTCACAGAATTGAGATCAAAGGGTCTTGGTAACTCATGCAATTAACTAATAAGTGAGCCTAAAATATTTTAGCTGAAGAATCAGGATTGGGAAAGAACTAAGGAAGCCAGCCATGGCTAAGCCCATGCCACAGGAATGACTTGCTAAAGATGCTATGGTAGATGCTATGGTAGAGCCGTCAGCATTGGACACCACCGTGCAGGCTCTTAAATCATTCCCTGCCTTCCTGAGAAGGTCATCATCTAACAGAACATGCGTAGCTGTGAGGGCCTGCAAAGCGAGAATGTCTTTCCAGCTTCGGTAGTAAAGTATTCATGGGGTTACCATAGCCTCCCTGCTCCAGCTTCTATAATAAAGGATAATAATGTGATCACCATTTGGGAAACTGCATCATCAAAATGACAAATGGCCCCCACAACATCATGATCTCCATTTTACACCTGTGAAGATAGGGACGTGCGTATTATGAGTGGTGAAACTTGGCTATGAATCTCCCAGTCTGTCTGAATCTGAAGTCTACCCTTTTTCCGCAATACCACATTTCCTCTTTATATATTGTTACTTTGGACCTTAATTGATTAGTTCTTTGAAAATGTTGATCTACACTAAAAAGCCACGTTTAAAAATGTACAGGCAGCATTCCTCAGAATTCACTTGGGCATTAAAATTCATTTGTATAATTATGTTGTACCCAGCTTTTCAGGGATTTGCTGATTATGTACCTCTTAAACAATGTCATGACCTGGGAACCCTCCCTGGGAATTGGCCAGAAATGCTTCATATACATATTCACAAATATAGAACGTAGAAACACCTCTATCCTGTAGCATAATTAGCAGCATTCCATTCTTGCTTTCCGAGAGGCACAGCCATGCCAGTACCTGGTCCAGGCACCCTTCTAGAGTAATGGAATGTGATTATAAATACTTGGGGGCAGTTGGTTGGTACAGTGCTGGTATGCCTGTTGACATATTGTTATGGAAATTAGATAATTATGCCAATAGGTAATACTTTGCATGTGACACTGCACATATGTATTTGTTTGTGGACAGAAGCCATGGAATGAGTTCTGGTTTCTATTCTTGACCTGCCAACTGAGTGAGTCACTGCCATGTATGCCTTGGTCAGTCATATACTCTCAGTGCCCTAGTACAATGCCTTACACTGGAATGCCCAGGAACTCAAATCAAAGCCACTGTACAGACTCTGAATGTTCAAAGCTCTCAATTTTTCATCCCTAAAAGGTAGCATAATTATTTAAGTTCCACACCACTTTGGGAAAGGGCATTTGTCCAGTTTCTCAATAAAAAAAAGAAGCCCTTAAAAGGTCAGAAACTGGGGCAAAAACATGTTTATCTACTTATTACTATTATTTATTATTATTATTTTTTGAAATAAGGTTTTACTTTATTGCCCAGGCTGGAGTGCAGTGGTATGATCATGGCTTACCACAGCCTCAAATGCCTGGCTCAAGAGATCCTCCCATCTCAGCCTCCTAAGTAGCTGGGACTCAGGCATGCGCCACCATGCCCAGTGAATTATTCTATTTTTTGTAGAAATAGGGTCTCACTTCTTTGCCCAGGCTGGTTTTGAACTCCCAACTTCAAGTGATCCTCCTGCCTTGGTCTCCCAAAGTGCTAGGATTGCAGGCATGAGCCACCATGCCTGGCATGAAACATGTTTGAAATGAAAGTAAACTCCATGTATTTAGGCTATCTAAAAATAGAGCTTGACGAGAACAACTGAAAAAGTAAGGATCAATATTCCCCTACCCAGCATAAATAATTTTGATGCACCATAGTAAGGGCCTCTTGCAAATCTATTCCTTTATATGCTTTATATAAAAAGCTCCATTTGTTGTCATGACTAAATGAATAAAAAGGGGATGGAAAAGTTATTTGTGCAGTAGTAATAGCCTATTCCACTAAAGCATACTGAGGAGTACACACAATGATAAGAGTAGTTTCATTGTTGGGCAGTGTGAAATTACACTAGTAACATATAAATGAATACCTCCTCATCGTAAAAGAAATAAGTCATTTGAATGTATGTAGAATAAATCGAGACTATTTCTTAACTTGTCTCCTAAACAGTTGGGAGGGTATCTTTTGAGTTCATTTCTATGTATCTCATATATACAGAATGTACATATACTGTCTCTAGTGTAAGCTCTCTCTAGCCTAATCATATCACTCCATAATCTTGGTTCTGTAGCTCATGCTTTTATGTTGAACATTATATCTAAAGAGTCACAATTCTTAATCTTTCCTTTATGTCTTCTGGATTTTGCCTCGTATTTTTGTAGTCCTTCCGCAGCCCACTGGCTATTTCACTTGATTTTAAAAGTGATGGTCTAAGTGTTCATCCATGAAAGCATTTAGAAAATGATTGGTTGCCTCCTAGCCCAGAGGTGGGCTCAGGAGAGTGACTGTCTTGGTCAGGGGACAGAGCCATCACCTGTTTGGTCTCCCATTGGTGCTCCTTTGAGCCTCAACTCTCTTGGCCCCTCCCACTTCCTGCCCTGTGTTGTCTTCACTGTTGGCTCTCACTCTCTTTTTGCTTGCCAGGAGACAACAGTGGTGCTCAGGTAAGTGGAAGGGGCCCATGGAATGTGGAGGGAGGCCTGATGTATGTCATCTTAGCATGTGACAGAGACAGGAGCTGGCCAGTGTCCAGATGTGAAGATACAGGCAATATGAATGAGAAAACCTCTAATTTTATACTAATTCGGTTCAACTGGTTTTGGTGCTTTGAAAAACTGATCAAGCATCAATTAATCTCAGAACTGGTCAATGACCTAAATCTGCCTTATCTTCAAATTCAAAGGAAAAGAAGAATAAAATTTGCCAAGAAAGTATAGTTAATTTTTTAAAAAATAGAGTTTATTTTTTGGAGCAGTTTTAGGCTCACGGCAAAATTGAGCAGAAAGAATGCAATTAATTTTTGAACATTCAGGGTCCTATTCTCTAGCATGTGGGTTAGCTAAAGTCTTTTTCTTTCTTTTGTTTTCTATTGCATTTTCCCCCTTACTATTTTTTTTGGGGGGGGGCTCTTTCTCTAGTACCTTAAGATGAACAGGGGAGAGAAACAGAGATGAAATTCCATTTACTTTTTCTTTTAACTTACATTAGAGTCATACCTTATGTGAGAGGTTACGATCTCAAGGGAGAACATAAGGTCAAAATCATATGCCATCAAAATTGCTCTTGAAAATGTCTTAAATGGGCAATAACACCTAGGTTATACCTAATTCTTATCGTTGTTGTTTGCTGGTTGGGTTTTTGTTTGTTTGTTTGTTTCTTGTTTTTTTTCCTCTAGCACTGAAACATATATGAAAGGGAACCCCTCAAAACCCAGAATTATCTTTTGTAGGGCAGGCACCTTGTATGGTACAGGCTTCCCCTTACTAGGCAGGTAATCTAGGAACCCATCAGCTAGTATTGTTATGAGAGGCTGCATTTGGCTTCAGTGAATTTTTAAAAAACTCTTTCAATGCATTTGCCCATTTCATGATAGGTGATTTACAAGTGCACCTGCCCATACAAGTGCACCTACCCATGAGCGTTCAGCAGTTTTTGACCCCAAAATGGCATGACCCTATGCCTCACCCTCTCTTGCTCTGAGCGATTTTTTTTTTCTTTCCCTGGATGAAAAAAGTCCTCAAAGGGAAACGTTTTACTGATGTGGAAGAGATGAAACAAAAACTGGCAGAAGCACTAAAAGGCATCAAAATTGAGTTCAAAAACTGTTTTGAGCAGTGGGAAAAGTGTCTCAATAGGTGTACTGTATCAACTCGAGAGTACTTTGAAGATGACTGAAGTTTAAACATGTAAGATTAAATATACACTTTTTATAAACAAATTCTATGTTCTTTTGGGACGCCCCTCGTATTTTTTCATTGAGCAAAATTTTTGATCTGCCCTCAGTCTTTTGCCAAGGATGATAGGCCAAATTTGGTCTATTGTATAATTTATAAGGGGGAGGGGAGGAAACAACTGTACTACTGTGAGTTCTCTAAGGATCTCAAAAAAAGCAAGTTGGAAACATTGGTGTAATATATCTCTCCTTCAAATAAAATGCTAATTATTTTACTTGCTAAAGAGGTTGCCTTTTCAGACATTTTTTCCCGGAAGGTCATGAACATAACCTGAATAGGGAGTATTTTATTTTATGATTGTCTGAGTTTTCTGAACAAGGATGTAATAGAAGGCTCATTTTTAAGGGAAGTCTTATGTTTTATGGAACTATATTTTTTCAAAGTGCTTTTATACACAAGACAGACTAAGGACAGTTGATCAGGTAATTCACCAAAGGTTTTTAAGATAGCAAGTTATTTAACATCAAAGTTATAGAAAAATGTGTTTCCAGCATCTTGTTTCATCCCAGCTTGAGTCTCTGATGTTACCCCACCTCTTCTACCTTAAGGTTCTCTTCCTAGCACATGCTGCAACTTGCTTTGACAAAAAGTGCTTCTTGGTGGCTTTGAGAGTTACACATTTGAGCTTTAAAAGAAGTGTCACACCTAGGGTCAGGCAGCAGGTCACCCAGGTAGGATGGACAACTATCCTGACTCATGTTCACCTGCTCCTCGTTATGTCATAACACAAAACAACATTTAACAAGTTCCTACAAAGCTACCAAAGGAAACAATGCTGCAATGTGTCATTGTCACAGAGTTACCAGAAGTTTGGGGGATATTTTTGGTTACGTTTCTATTGTGGAGTTTTTAGGGTGGTAATGGCAGTCGTGTGCTGTTTATTTGGCAAGAATTAAAATTGGAGGCTTCTGTCATCCTGATTGCTCATTCCAATAAACGATATAAATAAGGGCATGTTTGTAGGAAAGAACCTGGGTGGGCACAGCATTTTCTAATCTCTTGATCTGCATCAGGCGTATATTTCAGGAGAAGAGAGGAAAGGATGGTAAAAGGAGACACAAATACAAATGTATACAGATCACCAGCTAAGTTTGGTCAGAGTTTGCCAAATAGTTTCGGTTACTAACACTTATTAGTTGTTTACTGTGTACACCACTAAGTACTTCACATGCTTCACTTCATCCTCACAATAACCCAATAAAATGGCTATCATCGTTGCCATTGCCCAAGATCTCGTGGCTAGTAAATATCAGAGCCAGAATTAGAACCTCAGAGGAATCCATGTTGTAACCACTGAACGATGACTTTCTACCCTGCTTTATTTAAAACGTTGCCTGTTCTGGTTTTTTAGAACGGTGGTGGCCACTTTGCCTCCACAATCCAGACATGATTTCAGGACTTAAACAGAAATACTCCAGTCTATACAAAATTCACGTAAGTCACTCCCGCCTGCATGTCTCTCCCAAGTAATCCAGTACCAGTGTACACCTGGCAGAGACGGAGTTTTGATGTGCGTGGCTTGGGGCAAAGCTTGTTTCCCTACCCTCTGCAGCACGCCCACAAGAGGCGAACAGCAGGCCTGACCGCACAGAGCCCCTCCCGGGACTGGTTATTTACATGAACCAGTGCCGAAACTTCTCCAGCAGAAAGGTGCTGCCAAGAACCCTAGAGGAAGTTAGACGCTTTATCTTTTGCACGCACACGAAGTCTTCGGAGAGCCCGGGTGGGTGTGGCTCCCAGGAGCTAATCGTCCCGTCCAGATGCAAATCTGGACCCGTGTTTAGGTGGAGGTGCAGGCACCAAGGCAGATGACCCTGCGAGTCGCTGATGTGCGTGGGAAAGCCCACCAGCAAGGTTGTTGGTTCTGTAAGCGCGAACAGTGTGACGCTGGGCTCCCAGCGGGACTGAACCGTCTAGATGAGGGGTGTGCCGGTGCCAAACGCCCCACGCGCGGCTAGGAGCTTGCAGCAGAGTTCACGCTGGTGCGCTAGGAAAACCCGGGGCATCCGTCCCGCGCTCCACCAGTGGCTTGGCCGGCGGCTCCGCCCCGCCCCCCAGCTCCCCGAGAGGCTCCGCCCCCAGCGCCCCGCTCGGTTCCGCCCCCCCAGCACCCAGCGCTCCGGCTGCCCTAGTTCCGTAAACACTTCTCTCTCCGCCCCCAGCAGTCCCGGACCGCACCACTCGCAGCGAGAGGGGAGGACCGTTCCCTCACTCTCCTGAAACCCCCTCCAGTTCAATCTGTCCGCAGCCTCTCTGACCCGAACATAAGGGAAACCGTTTCTATAGTAGGTCGAATCTGTGAGAGCTCGGTACAGGAGCCTGAAGCTCCCTGGATTCCTTTGCTCCGCCGCGCCGTCTTCCCCCGCTCGCCGGTTTTGTGATGGCCGCGCCGTTGCTGCCTCCCTAGAGTCCCTCCGGGCCCTTTAAATAACGCGTGTGATGGGGGTGGGGGACGGGTAACGAGGGACCGGGAGTTGTTGGGTTGTTGAGTTTTTGAGGCGATTGTGCTGCGCTCGGTGAGGGAACCCCCAGAGACCCCCGATCCGGGGTCACTACGTCGCCTTTCTCCTCTTGTCCACGATCTGGACCCGGTGCGTATCCATCCCGGGGGAGGGGTCGTCGGCTCTGAGGTGACCGGCCGGGGCCGGCGGAGGGGACACCTCTTCCCCCGGCGGGCGAGGGCCTCCTCAGCCCCATCTCGGAACTCCATCGTTGGACCGCGGGGCCGGGGGCGACCAAGCCCGGCTCCTTGTTGTCGCCTTCCCGAGTCCCCGGTTTGACCTCGAACTGCCGTCCCGCGTGGGAGCCGGGCGCCGGCGCGCGGCGGCCGCTGCGGGTGTCGGGGGTGGACGCGGGCTGCGGGCCCCGGCGACTGGGGGATCCGGGCCGCCGAGCTGCTGTTTACATCCTGCGGGGCGGGTGCCATCGGCTTCCCGCGATCAGGGGAGGGGGCACCCCTCCCCCGCAGCCCTCTGCCCGGCGGGAGTGGGAGACTGAGCCCGAGTGGAGGCCGGGCGGGGCCCGCGGCGTGTGTTTGGGGTTTGTTGCCGGGGTTTCCCGGGCGCTCGACTCTGCCTCCGCCGTCCCCTCCCCGCAAGGATTTGTTTTGACAGGAAACGTGGTGCTTCTGGAGAGGAGGGGCAGCCGGAGGACGTGGGCGAGGGTATGCAGAGTTCTGGTAGGTTCCCTTGACGGGATCCTCGGTTCGGGGAAAGAGATGGCGACAGGCCCGTGAGGCCTGGGCTCGAACCCTTGACCTCTCAGGGACGGCTTGTGTTTCTCAAAGCGCTGCTGTGGGTGGCGCCACTGGGGTTAACAGCAATGATCTGAGGTGGCACGTGGATGAGCCTAGTTACGGGTTTTAGTTAGTATTAGGAGCATCTGTTGCATCCCACGAGCGATTTTATACTGCTATAAGGTTTCCTTTCAAATAAATATTTTTGAATGCAAAAATCTAGTCAAGCTCAAGAAAAGCGCTTTCTGAATTGTAGTATAGGTAGGGGTGGAGACGTGCAAACAGTCGTGAAGGGCGGTACTCAAATGACTGAAGTTTGGGACATCTGAGATGGTTGTCCTGCTGCCTTAATCAGGAAGAAACTGGACAAGTTGTCCTTGTCCCCAGTGGACCCACGGTCACCAGCCCAGCCAGAGACCTTGCTCTTCCAGCCTGCCAACAGATGGTGAGATTGTCTGTGGTTTCCACTCCCTGCTACTGTCCTCTTCCTCTTAGCTCCAGGGATTCCATGCATCTCCCAGGCAGCCAGTGGAGGCCCGGGCTGATTTCCCCAGTCATGTGTGGAAGCAGCTTCCATGCCAGTTTGTGAGGTTGGGGACCCCCCCTCCTCCCCCCCGAGAGGGAAGCGCAAGCCAGAAAGGGTGGGAGGAGAGGGCTTTCGAATGTGAAAAGTGTCTAGAAATCCTTCTCTGGGATGCTGTCATGCCTTCTGTAGCTGAAACATCTGCTTTTTACACACTGACTGGCTTGCTGGCTTTGATCTAGCTCTTTGTAGGTTCTAGTTTGATGAAGACCAGTATTGTCTAGCTGAATGGTGCAGGCACTTATCTCTGCTCTATGGTTTTTACTCTGCTGTGGATAAATAACTTTTTCGTGCTGCTATTTGATACTGGTTCTAAAGCAGCATTTTGCAGAATGTGGAAATTGTCCACATCATCTGCAGTGTTTTGTTTGTTTTTGGTTTTTTTCCTTAGAGCCCAGTCTTACTCCTCTGGCTCTCCATCCTTTACTACGCATATGTGAATGCTTGTCTTTACCCCTGATTTTGATCTGGTCTTGAAGGATAGCTCACTAGATGTTTCTTGAAATTTCTCTTTTCCATGAGCTAACCTTAACTGGATAGGTTCCATTCCTCAGGGCCCTGCTGGATCATCTGAATATTTCACTCTTAAATGTCTGTGACTCGTACTAGCTGTAAGCAGTTAACCCTTTGAAAAGCCTTGGGTTTTAACTAGGGATTTTGCAGTGGATAAATAATTGCTCCCTCTTAGAGGATCTTCAGTCACTCTAGCTGGGGTGGTTGAGAGTTATTTTGGGTGATGGACTCTTTCAGTGATGCCCTTCACAGAACAGCACTCGAGCAGCCATACCAGGATAAGGTCAGCTTGCTACCACACATGCAAGTGTCTGCATGGTGATGGGTAGGTCAGTTTGGCAGAGTGGGAGTGGAAAGAATGACCAACACACCAGATTTTCTCCAGCTGTCCTGAAGTGGAAGAGAGCATGGGCTTTAGGGATCCACTGCCTGGATTTGAGTTGTGCCTCTACACTGCTGTGGACCCTTGGGCAAGTAATGCAACCTCTCTGAACCTCAGGTTCATATCGTAAGATGGGGTTAATAATAATACCTTAGCTAACAAGGTTACAATGAAGAATCAAGGAAATAAAATATAAAAAGCACTTATAATACAATAGCTATTGAGTGCTTATGTCTGAGGTCATAATAGGCGCTCAGTGTCTGTTAGCTCGAAATATTATTTGCTACCAGTATTAGGAGGGTGGAAAGACACAATGTAAAAGTTCCTTTAAACTCCTGGAACTCTTTACTAGTTTGAATTATTCGTGCCTTGGAAATGTGTTGAGGTGGGCACTGGGAACCGAAGAGGGGAGACATAGCTGCTTCTTACCAGCACTTAAAATCTAGTGGAGACAGATAGGCATACAGCTGGAGTACTTTAAGTGACTGCATGATGGGAATAAGAACAGTGAGAGTGAGGCAGAAGAGAAGGAAGGCCCAAGTTGTCTTAGGACTAGAAGCGTAGCTTAGTTAATGCAGTGATGTTCATTGAGCTCCTGCTCTGTCCGGGCAGTGCTCTAAGCTCTGGTGGCTCGTTTAGATGCGGTGAGTGGGGGTACCAGGGAAGGTTACCTTGAAGTTGCGAGGTTACATTTCGAATCTGAATGACAGCAAGAAGTCAGCCATGAGGAGATCAGAGAGAGGAACACTCCAGGGGGAGAGGAGCAGGTGCAAGTGCTCTGAAGTAGGAAGTTGGGCGAGTCCGAGGAACCCGTAGAGGCTGTTGTGTCTGGATCATGAGGGGCTGGGGAAGAGCACTACAGAATGAGGTGAGAAGTCACATCACAGAGGGTTGTAAGTCATGGCCAAGGACTTCTTGAGGAAAAGGAAACCGCCTGAGGATGAGCTCTTGCAAGGGATGATTTGTTTTGCCTCTTCTGGAGGGCTCTGGCCTATTTCGTGTTTTATTCTCTAGGCACTTTTCAAGGAGGATGCCAGGACGAGTTTGTCTAGAAGAGCTCTTATAATAGAGTGGTGTTCAAGCAATCACAGTGGTGAGAACAGTCAAAATTTCAAAACTGTAAGAGACTGGACTGTTCTGAATTAGAATCTTGAAGCAGTTCATCTTCTCTTTTAACCTTTTATTTGGAAATATTTTTAAACTTATAGAAAAAGTTGAAAGAATAGTACAAAGAATACCCTTTTGTCTACCTTTTATTCAGATTCACCTATTAACATTTTGCTCCATATGCTTCATTGTTTTCTTTCTTTCAATTGAATCATTTGAGGAAAAGTTGCATACAGCATGGCCCCTTATTCCTAAATGCATAACCACAGTATATTTCAACTTCAGTGTATTTAACATCGGAATACATGCAGTAAATTCAAGTATTGTAACAATGCTGTTAATTGACTAATAATGTCCTTTATAACATTTTATTTTTTGCTCCAGGAGACAGGATCCAGTGTAGAATCATGGATTGCACTCACTTATCAAGTGGTTTTTTTTTTTTATCTGGAACTTATCCTCAGCTTTCCTTTGTATTTTATGACATTGACATTTTTGGAATTCATAACTTCTTTTAATAAGAATAAAATAGGCCATGTGTGGTGGCTCACACCTGTAATCCAAGCACTTTGGGAGGCCAGGGCAGGAGGATCGCTTGAGTCCAGGAGTTCAAGCCCAGCCTAGGTAACATAACGAGACCTCATATCTACAAAAATAAAAATAAAAAATAAAAAAATTAACCAGGCATTGGAATATGCTCCTGTGGTCCCAGCTACTCAGGAGGCTGAGGTGGAAGGATCACCTGAGCCCAAGAGGTCAAGGCTGCAGTGAGACATGATCGTGCCACTACATTCCAACTCAAAAAATAAAAAAATAGTTGACATCTGTTAGGCACTTTCTAGGCGCTTAAGTACTTGATAGATTATTTCAGTTAATCTTCACAACAGTCTACAATGTGGACGCTATTATTATCCCCATTTTCAAATGTAAGTTCTCTGTTTCAGTCCATAAATATCAAAAGGAGCAAGGATCAAGAGCTCAGTCCACCTGGCTGTAGAGCCAGTGTTATTGCTTTAGTGACATGTATTATCCTTGATGGATCTTTGCAGTCCTGAACCGGTGCAGGACTATTTGCAGGTAGAGTCTGCTGCAGAAAAGAAAGAAAGAAGTGAGGACGGACACCCACTGAGGAATCAAGCAAATTAAAAGCCAATCTCCCCTTTATCTGTGAGACACGGGATTAGCCCCTTCAGGTCCCTGTACCTTTTCCCTCCTCTCTTAAATGTCAGTGGTCATAGTGTCATTCATCAGTTCATTTATTCATCAATAATTACTTAAGTATCTGCTGTATTTTAGTCATTGGCCTTAGAGAGTATAACATTTGTTATATATTTGTTATCATAAAGTGATGGAACAAAACAATAAAATATGCATATGCAGCACACATACTTCATTTTTTTGGAAATAGTGACCTGCTATAGTGTTGTCGGCTTTGCGTAGAGTTACTTTCTGTCTTCTCCTTTGACCTGTGAGTAAATCCTTGAGGTAAGATAAGATGCAATGTACCCCAAAAGTTGTTTGATTTACTTATGAGTTGCAGTGGTGAGGGCTAGGTAGCTCTAAGATTGTCTGTATAAGAAGCATTACCTTTCTTAAAGACACAGCCTGGTTTAATTATCACCAGTCTAAGAACCCAAAATAGTTTTTAAAGCAGTCTAATTACCCTCAGTGCCTTTTGAATCAGGTAGCTTTGTCCCCAGATGACTTATTTGGATACCCAAGACCAAGAAAGGTAAGAGCAGGTGTGAAGGAACTTGCAAAAAAACCATTCACACTGTGATCGGCCATTTGCTTTTGGCTTTTGTATGCCAGACAAGTGCAAGAGTTCTGTCCTAGGTTCACTAACCAGCCTCTGTTTATCTGTAGAGGAACATGCTTTATCATCCTGACATAAAACCGTTCCTCCCTCCAGAGATTTTTAAGGAGGTGGTGATATTAACAAACAAAAAAAGGGCAAATAATAATAGTAAACATCTGTATCCTATTTATTGTGTCAGTGATTGTTCCAAGTACTCTACATGTATTGACTGAATGAAATCACACACCAGCCCTATCAGTTAGCAATTATGAGTATGTCTATATGAGGAAACAGGCAATTTCTTAATAGAGTAATAATGGGCACTTTGGCGTCAAAGATAGGCTTCTGCTTGGATACACTAAAGCCTGGTTTTAAAGTGGAGGCCTCTACCCGCTAAATAAGAGTTTCTAAATATGTTAAAGCTTTTAAATTTTCCGTTGTGTCCCCTGTGCCAGGAACTCTACCTCCAGTGAATTGTTGGCAGAAAGTGTAGTTGAACATTATTAAGCATGTCTGCCGTGAGCACACATCTAATTTCTCAGAACTTCTAGTGATGCCTCTTGGAACTCAGAGTTTAGAGCATCTTAGCAATTCCTAACTGAAAACTTTGTAGCTGATCCCCACCTGTAAATAACTGGCTCAACCCTCTCAGAAAAATGAGGTGAAGAGAGCAGATGTGATGCACATAAAGTTATACGGAAAATTAGTGGTGGACCTGGGTCCCAAACCCTGGACCCCTAACTCCTAACCTAGAGCTTTTTATTTTTTAAATCTTTGCACTTTTCTGCCTTGCTAAACACAATTAAGAAACTTATCAGGTGTGCTGTCCAGCTGGAACAGAAAAATGAAATGGACAGTTATAACGATTAAGCCAGTTCATAAATTCCCATGGCTGAAGACTTTTATTCATTTTTACTTGGAAAAACAGCTAAAGCTCGTTTGAGGCAGCTGTAGTGGAGAAAAATTAACAACAGAGCATACATAGCACAGTTGTTACATTATGAAGGAAACACTGAAAAAAAAATAGAAACAAACTTATTAAAATAGGAGTGTGACAAGGACCCAGAAATTTTGCATTTTAAGTCTAATAAGATAGGCTTAGGCAATAGATTCTCTGCTCTCAGGGTTTGGACTTTGGCAGTACCAGGCCGGTTAACATGTAGTGATATCAGCTTGCAAATGTTCTGGTTGAAGCTGTACCAGATGGGACTCAGGGATTCTGATTTAGCTGACACTGAATATGAATACTTGTCATATACTTGGCACTGGTGGTGGATAAGACACGGTCTCTGCCTTATTAAGGAGATTCAGAAGTAACCATGGGAAGGAAGTAACTGTACAAGAGACTAAGTGCTCTTGTGGAGATAGAGAAGATGAGCTGCAGATGGCACAAGGAGCAGCGCCCTTAACTGGCCAGAGGATGGAGGGAAAGCTTCCTGGAGAAGGTAGCATTTTCAAGAAATGCCATCAATGGAACATAAAATGTTGGTAAAGAGAGAAAGCAAGCTAGAGGAGAGGGTGAACAGTCCATTGAGAATCTGGAGTTTGGTAGCAGTGAAAGTATTATAGCAGCCCCTTTTCTTCTGCCCTCTTTCCCCTACCCCCAAGCAGGTTAGAGTTGCACCTCAGGTGGAATCTAGTTTTCATGGGGTAGAGGAGATTACTGTACTTGGAAGGTTCAAGGGTTCAGGGCTGTTTTGTAGCCAGTGTTCATGGCGGTTGGCTTTGGGATTCTAGAATAAGGTGAGTGTCTCCACATGGTAGCTCCCTGGCAGCTCCACTCATTGCCCTTCAGGGAGCATAAGCAGCCTCCACACTAGCAGCTTTCTCCTTGCAAAAGAGGTGGGCTAGGCAAGGGTGCATTTCTGTAAGTGGCAGGACTTAAGGTTGTACAAATGCCCTTGGCCTTTGTCCCTCATTAAATCCCTCTCAGACTCATCCTTTTCCTTGTCACCACGTAAGGAGTAAAAAATGGCTGTTTCTCTCAACAAAGGCTAGATTACCCCCCTTAGTCTCGATCCTGCCTCTCCTTTCTTGTGTTTTTTCAACAATGCCTTGTTTTCCCTTTTCTCACTTTCCAGCATCCAGCACGCCCAGTTTCAGTAACTGGACTTGAGAACCATGAGATTAAGACCCTGTGTATTTTGTTCAGTTACTTTTCCCAGTGCCTCGTCTGCAGTAGGCACTCAGTAAATATTAATGGAATCATTGAAGAAACTGCAGGCATTTTCAGGCATACTGCACACAGTTGTGGTTTCACATTCTGGCAAATTTAAAAGCACCTCATCCCTCATTGAATGGACTGATTCAGGTTTAAAAGGACTCAGTGAACTCTTCCTTTCATTCTTGTCTATCTAGGATTTGAGGTACCTTTCTTCTAGGGCCTACGTTTCCCCTTCACTGTCAGCTGACACCACACTCATATCAGAGCCAGTGCCTTCATGGGCTTGGCTAGTGCTCCTGAGCTCAGGCTTGTGCATCTCATGTGCCCATGATCTGCTTTCTGGGTTGTGCCCAGACCCAACTGCCTTTCCCTGATGTTTCAGAAACAGCACTGGATATAGAGATATGGGACTGGTTTTATGGCATAGTAAATCCCTTCGTCCCTGTGAGACTATCCCCCCATCTGTGAATCAGGATCCTGTGTGCCTGCTCTCTCAGGATTGTGGTTAGCACTTTGTAGTTGTCTAATGCAAGCCAAATACAGTATCAGGTCTTTCTCTTTATATTACAACAGTTCATGTGAAAATGATGGGGCAAGAAGCTAAAAACCTGCCAGCCAGTCTTCCCCTTTTCCCAAGAGGCTCACAGAGAGCATAAAGAGGCTGATTTTTTAAATGTTTTATTTAAAACAAAGTAATAGGCACAACAGTAACAGCTAACATTTGAATTTTGTGCCAAGCACTTTAACAACTTTGATCCTAGTCAAATTCAGACAACTCTAGAGGTTAGTCTTTCAGTCCAGTTTCTCTGATAAGTAGGTGGAGTGACCTTCCCGAAGTCAAATGGCAAACAGCAGAATATGCAGTCTGATCCCAGAATCCCATATTCCTTCCTTCCATGTTTTAGCATCCCAAGAGGAGAGGATATGTATTCTGTGCATATTTTGTAAACATCTGCCTTTGCTTCGAGCCGCTCTTCTTTCATACTGGGGCATCCTAAGTAGGCTCACACCTATGGCTGTGGAATCCCTTTTCTGGAAGGCAGTCTTGATGGCCTAGTGACAGTCTGACCAAGGTGCTGCGGGAAGAATGAGGTCATCTGGGGACCTTTCCAATGCTAAGACACTTGTGGGCATAGTTGTCTACACTGGCACTGCCAGTGGAAGTACCACAGAACATTGACACAGGGTTCTGTTTGTCTGTGCAGGTGCTATCTCTTTATCCACACTTACGTGATACAAAATGCCCTTCAATGGTGAGAAGCAGTGTGTGGGAGAGGACCAGCCAAGCGATTCAGACTCCTCGCGGTTTTCCGAAAGCATGGCTTCGCTCAGTGACTTTGAGTGCTCCAGGCAGAGCTTCACAAGCGACTCCTCCAGCAAATCCAGCTCTCCCGCTTGTGAGCTGACGGGGTCAGGGTTGGGGTGGTGAGGGTGCCATTAGACGTGTCTTGGACTTGGAAACGCAGAGGTGTCTGAGAACAACAGACTTCTCGCTTCTGGATGAACCAGAATAGCACTGCAGAGGGTCAGCAGCTTTCTTGGACACATTCTCAGAAATAAATAGCCCCTAGAGTTTACAACCTGCTGATTTTTATTTTGATTACTGTCTCTGATCTGCTTTGGCCTTACCAAAAGCAGGCCTCCAACTCTGTCTTATCTTCCAAATGGCAGAAATCCATTCTTTACGATTATTTCTTGGGTCCCCACAAGGATAAATTTGAATTAGTCTTCTCTGATTGTTTCTGATTTACACTGAAGGAATTTTGCCTTCACTGAAGGGTCAGCAAGGAAGTGAAATAATCTAAAGGGTTTCCTGGTGATTTCAAAAGCGTTGTGCAATTCACCCAGAAAGGTACCCACGAGGAGAATTACTACACTTGGAGTGTGAGAAAGAGTTACAAGATAGGCTGCAGCAAAGGAAGACATCTTTTTTTCTTTTTCTGTGTGTGGAAACTAGAAATGTATAAAGCAGATCTGTTTGCACCTTTTTAGAAACAGGGTTTTGCTCTGTCGCCCAAGCTGATATGCAGTGGCACAATCATAGCTCACAACTGGGCTCAAATGATCCTCAGTCTCCCAAGTAACTGTGACTTGAAGTGCACACCATGTGGCTAATTTTAATTTTTTTTTTTCTAAGAAACGGTGTCTTATGTTGTTCAGACTGGTCTCAAACTCCTGGGCTCAAGCAATCCTCCCACCTCAGCCTCCCAAAATGCTGAGATTACAGGTGTTAGTCACTGTGCCCAGCTCTGTTTTTCAGTTTTTTTCATTGACACTTTGTTTAGGAAGCAGAACACCTTTAACTGACAAAGAAAATGCAGGAAAAAGCAACTAGTGTTTAATGTGATCAAATGTCCACTTCTAAAAAATTTGTTCATTTGTATTTATTTACAAATTTTGCATTCTCATTTTTTGAAACTCAGAAAATACTTAAGTGTAGAGAAAAGAAAACATTGCTCTATCGCCCAAAGACGACAGCTGGCAGTGCTTTGCTGTATCTTTATCCTTTGCAAAGACATATGTGTGTATACATGTATGGACTCTTTTCCCTTAGTATTAAACATTTACTCATGATGATATATCTATGAAACATTGTTTTTATGACTACTTATTACTTTATCAAATGAATATGCTGTAAATTTACTTATACATTGATTTATCACTGGCTATTTAGTTAGTTTCCATTTATTTGCTATTATTAACAGTGCTTTATGAGCATTTTAGTGCATAAAGCCTTTCTGAAAATTCCTTTGCATATCATTGGATTTCTGAACCAAAGAATACAGACATTTTTAAGGAGAACCTTGAGGTAGAGATGGTAAAAGAATTAACCTCAGATTTCTGTGCCTTTTCTTACTCTCTGTATTATATATGGGGTTGATGCAACTGACGACAGGGCATCCTGAAGAAGGGTTTTACTAATTCTGTGTATCACCTTTCTTTTCCTTTCTCCTGTTCCCCTCCTCCCCTTCCTTCTCTTCTTCCTCTTCCTTTTTCTTTTCTTAAAAAAACTAGGTAGCAAAGTATTACCTGTCAGTGCAGTTGCTTGAGGTCATGATTTTTAATTAACAGAAGCTAAAATTTCCAAGTGATTTTTAAAAAGACGTAATTTATTAGAATAATTTCTTAGTATAATCTTTAAAAATAATTTAAATTTTGTATTTACTACATCCCACTGAGAAGTAGATTATCCAGCTTCTTAGATTTATTCTATTTTATTTTAATTGTGTAAATCTTTGAGTTCTTACTATGTTCTTCTTTACTTAAATTATCTCATTCAGTCACCTTAGGTCTACCCCGTGAGGAAGTAAGCTATGCCTCAGTGAAATAATTACCAATTGGCAAAACTTAGAATTTAACTAAGCATTTACTATACTGCTTATATGTTTAGAAATTATAGTTTTAAAAATCAGTTATTTCATATTGAGTATATTTAATGAAACTTCTGAATTACAGAATAAAAGTACTCTTATCACTTTCCTACATAATACATGTAATAAATGCAAGTACCAATCAGCACAAAAATGAGATCGTTTAATAATTTTAAAAAGTAACTTATAATAGGCCTATATTAATATATATTAGAAATATATCTCAGAAATATTTGAGTTTATTATCAAACATGGTAATGAAAGCTATTCAAGGAGTTCTTAAATGTTTAAAGCCTCTATTTAGTGGGGGGAATCCCCCTATGTTAGTATATATTCTCCTTACGCGTAAAACCCTAAGATATACATTGCATTAAATTAAACATTGTGAGCCGGGCTCGGTGGCTCAGCCTGTAATCCCACGCCTTTGGGAGGCTGAGGTGAGTGGATTGCCTGAGCCCGCGGGTTCGAGACCTGCCTGGGCAAGCAAGACCTCATCTCTACAATAAATCAAAAAATTAGCCGGGCGTG
>CAUYQG010132615.1:0-36717 GCA_963574415.1 Tarsius wallacei
GGATGCAAACTAGTTCAACCTCTATGGAAAACAGTGTGATGATTTCTAGAAGAACTAGAAGACTACCGTCCATATAACCCAGCAATCCCCTTACTGGGAATATTCCCGGAAGAACTCAAATCATTCTACCAAAAAGATAACTGCACAAATGTTCATAGCAGCACTATTTACAATAGCAAAAGCATGGAACCAACTTTGCTGCCCATTGAAACTGGACTGAATTAAAAAATGTGGTCCAAATACACAATGGAATATTATGCTGCTGTAAAGAAGGACGAACTTATGGACTTCACAGCAACTTAGAGGGATTTATAGTTTATAATTGTGATCTATCACAGGAACAATGAACTGAGTACCACTCATAAACAAACCCTGAACATTTACTATAATACTGTAAGAAAGAGATTGGCAGTAGGGGGACACATCTGGGGGAGGGGGGTGGGCTCATAACATCAATAACCGTACTGGATCTTGAACCAGGCGAAGTGGGAGCCAAAGGGAGGTCCAAACTTTACCTGTATGATGACCACTTGTATACCTAATCCTAAATTGTACCCTGCATCTTTAAAATTAAAATTAAAAATTAAAAAAAAGGATTCTCTTCAAAAAATTAAAAATAGTACTACCACATGACCTACCTATTCCTCTGTTAATGGTATACTCAAAAGAAATAAAATCAGCACTTTGTTGAAACATCTGCATTCCCGTTTTCATTGCAGTATTATTCACAATAGCCAAGATCTAGAAACAAACGAAGTGTCCATCAATGTGTGAATGGATAAAAAAGAAATATATATATATAAAGTTATACATATAATGTGTATTTTATATATATAGATATAGTCCACTATGTATATGGAATGGAATCTCTTTCAGCCTTAAAAAAGAATGAAATTCTGTTATTTTTGCCAACGTAGATGAACCTGCAGGATGTTATGTTAAGTAAAATAATGTAGGCATAGGAAAAAAATACCACATGCTCTCACTTAAAACATCAAACACATATAAATAGAGAATAAAATGATGCTTGCTAGAAAAAGATGGGAAGAACATAAGTGGATTTAGGTCAAACCCTAAAATTTTTCATTTATGTGGGATAATTGAGTCTAGAGATATAATATATAGTATGAAGACAATAGTTAATATTGTATTGTATAAGAAAAATTTGCTAAGTGGGAAGATTTTAGGTGTTCTTACCAGATACCAAAAAAGTTAACTATGTAAGATGATGCAAATGTTCATGTGTTTGGCTACAGTAATCAATTCACTATGTATATGTATATGAAAACATCACATTGTGTACTTTAAATATGTACAATATAAATAATTAAATGAAATAAACAAATTATTGAAAAAATTTACTATTGCTATTTGTTAATTTTTGTTTGTTTTATAGTTTTTTGCCTGTGTTTTTTTCTCCTATTGTCTTCCTTTAACTTTGTGGATTTTTTTCTATTTATGTGCTTCAATTTATTTTTGTTTTGTGCAACTTTTATACAATTTTTGGTGGTCACTTGTGGCTTATATAACATATCTAATCATTATTATGTGTATTTTAAACTGATAACAACCCATTCAATTGTATATGATAACTATACTTTAACCTCATTTCTACATACTTAATGCTACTGTCATGACAATTTCACAGATTTAGATTGTGTATTTTAAATATACTTTTTAGTTAAAGCTATTTTTGATATGATTTGAAACTTTTATGCTAGAATTGAAAGTTATTTACCCACTATCTCTACAATAATACAGTATTTTCTGTTTGTTTATATACTTATCTTCGTCAATGAATTTCATACAGTCTATTTCATACTACCATTTACTACTTAGTGTCTTTTTTTCTCAACTTAAAGAACTCCCTTTAGTATTTCTTGTAAGGCAGGTCTAGTGGTAATGAGCTTCATCATCTTTTGTTTGGGAAAATCTTTATCTCTACTTCATTTTCTAAGATACAGTATTCTTAGCTGAGTTTTTTTATTCAGCACATTGAATATGCCATTCCATTCTCTTCTGGACTGCAAGATTTATGCTGAAAAATCTGCTGTCAGTTTTATGGAGTTTCCTTTATATTCTTGCTGCTTTAAAAATTATCTTATTCCCAGAAAAAAAAACTCATGCAAATAAGATTAACTGATCTTTGACAAGTGTGTCACAAATACACAATAGGGAAAGAACAGTCTCGTTAACAAATGTATTGAGAAAATTGAATATCCACATGCAAAACGCTAAAGTCAGACCCTTATCTTACAGTATAAACAAAAAGGCAACTAAAGATAGATTAAGAATCTAAACATAAGACCCAAAAGTATAAAACTCCCAGAAGAAAACAGGGGTAAATCTTCATGACATTGGTCTTAGGATTGATTTCATTATTTGATACTAAATACACAACCAGCAAAAGCAAAAATAAGACAAATAGAACATTAAATGAAAAAGCTTCTGCATATAAAAAAAAATCAGCAGAGTAAAAGATAGCCTACAAAATAAGAAAATATTTACAAACCATATATATAAGAAGAGATTAATATCCAAAATATATAAAAATTCTATGACTATATATTTTTAAAAGTAATAACGATTAAATATAGGCTAAGAACTTGAACAGACATTTATCTAAAGAAAACTTACAATTGGCCAATATATGAGAAAATATTCAGTGTCAGTAATCATCAGGAAATGTAAATTAAAATTACAATAAGCTATCACTTTGCACCTGTTAATGTAGCTATTATCACCACAACAAAGGACAACACGCATTGAAAAGAATGTAAAATAATTATGACTCTCATGCACTGTTGGGAATGCAAAATTGTGTAGTCAATATAAAAAACAATATTGAAGTTCCTCAAAAATTCAGAAATAGAGCTACTATATGATCCAGCAACTCCAGTTCTGTGTATTTATGCAAAAGAATTGAAATCGGAATTTCAACGAGATAGCTGCACTACCATGTTCATAGTGACACTATTTGCAATAGCTAAGATATGAAAATAGTCAAAATGTCCATGTGCAGATGAATGGTTAGAGAGGCTTACTATTTTAGAGAGTCTTCCTGGAAATTATCTTAAATTCCTGTCTTGTGCCTGAGACCTGCTGAGCCAAAAGTGCTGTTCAGGAGGAGATACTTGAGCTTGATCCAGAACTCGTAGAGGTGGCAGGCTAGAGATTATCAATTTCACCTTTTGTAGCTCTCTTAAGTTCTGTCTCAGGCATGATGTGAACCAGCTACCCTAAGAATTTCTAAGCTTCACTGCTATGGGGTCACTGGCCACCCTAGTTACGGGAGAGCTGTCCAGTAAATATCTCTTCCACTGAGCAGGACAGTATATATTTCCTGGAATTGTGTGAGTTGGGCTATCGGTATGATACTGGCTTGTTTGGGGTAATTCAAATTATTTATGTAGACATGGATCTTAAAGCAAATATTTGCTGGGGGCCCCACAACACTCTGGAGCTGACCCAGTTCTTAATTCCCTTGATTGAATTCAATTATATTGCCTTGAATATGAACAGCATGAAAATTAGAAAGACAAAGAAAATAAGCAGTCTTTGACAGGAAGCTTGCAATAGAAAATACTTTTTGTTTTTAAGAATTTAGCAATAAGGGGGTGGAGAAAGGGACACATAGTATCATTAAGGGTGCTTGATCCTAAACCAGGGGAAGTGAGGACTATTGGGAGGCCCAAACTTCATCTGTATGTAGACCACTTATGTACCTAATCCTGACTTGTAACCCAATTTTTAAAAATAAAATAAGAGGAGAAAAAACTTTAGCAATAAATTAAGTTTTTCTTTTTTTTTTTTTGTAAAGTAGCAGAATAATGACTCACATACAAGTTGTCAACAGGCAAAAGCATTTTTCCTCTTAAATGGATATAAACACTGATTTTAAAAAAAGTCATGTCAATTTATCTGGAAAGAACCTCTTAGAAGGTATCAATCACAAGTCATGCTTTATGAAAAAGTCTATTTTTTGAGTTTATATATTCTTTATATATAGCCTTGCTTATACAATTTTCCCTCACAGAGGTTTCCAAACTTACCATTTTTAAAGATTGAGGGCATTATCAGAATGCACTGTGCTTTTTTCCCTGTGAGGTATATACAAGAGATGCCAAAAAAAGTATACACATGTTAAGTATGACATTTGCTCAAAGATCAAATGAATGCTAGCATCACCATGCGACAGCAGGACAGTCAAAGGAAATGGTGAAAGTGCAGTTGGGTGAAAGTCATACTACACATTGCTATTGTAATTCAATTTTGAAAAGTAATACATAGATAACATCTCTTAAAATATGTATACATTTTTGACACCCCCGTATGTATATATGTACAGTATCTATCTATAATCTATCTATCTATCTGTCTATCTTCTATCTAATCTATATATATGGCATATATATATAGTGTGTGTATAAATAAACATATGCTTTATACCACTTAAGAGAATATGCATTCAAATCCTGGGCATAAAATGAATTTTTGATGTACTTATCATATATTCCTAAGATTTCAACAATTATCACAAATATTCATGAAAAAAGGAAACCTAAAGTATCTAAAGCAGAAAGGGTCAGACAAGCTGTCCTGCTCAGGAGGGCTAGAGATGCTTCCATGTGAGAGTGTTTACTGGTGGTGAAATCATCCCCAAGAAAATTTTATAAAATTGATTAAGGATAAATAAAATAAATTTGATTAGGCGTTCAGGACAACCAGTAGTAATCATTAAACCAGTTCACCCCTTGGCCCTCTTCCTATAGCTGGTCACGGATTTCTACCTCTGGATAACATACCCATTGTCACAAGACTCTTCATTCTTTTTCTGTTCTGTAGATAAAACCTAAGACATTATGAGATAATAAGATTTCCATTTTAGCTTCTCTTTTAGGTTCTGCATTCTGATAATACTACTGATGCCGGCTGGTCTGAAGGGTCCAGCAGCATGCTGGCTCATTGAAGAAGACACTCTCCACATCCTGATGATTTCATCCCTCTTATTCTGACCAATCAATAACCCAAATTTTCCCTTTGCCCTCCATGATCTCTTTAAAGACCCTTACTTAGAACCAGTTGACGAAATGGATGTGAGACTTGAGAATTCCTTCTATTTTCTCATTTGGCACCTTGCAATTATTAGACTCTTCTTCTGCTGCAAACCTTGCTGTCTATGTATTGGTCTGTTGCTGCACAGCACACACACAAACCTGGACATCCTGTGACGGTAGTTTTGGCCAGGCACGATGGTTCAAACCTGTAATCCCAGCACTTTGAGAGGCGCAGGCAAGAGTATTGCCTGAGCCCACGGGTTTGAGACCAGCCTGGGCAAAATAGCCAGACCTCGTCTCTACACTATATCAAAAAATTATCTGGGCGTGGTGGCACATGCCTGTAGTTCCAGCTACTTGGAAGACTAAAGTAGAAGGATTGCCTGAGCCCAGCAGGTCGAGGCTAGGTGGCCGTGAGCATGCCACTGCACTTCAGCCTGGGCGACAGAGACTCCAACTCAAGAAAAGATAAAAAGAAAAGATAAAAACAGTAGTTTTGTCAAAGGTTGAAGCTTCCTTTACATTTCAGGAACTTGGATCACAGTTCCCCAAAAATCTCCTTGAGCCTTTTTGCTTTGTAAGAGTCTTACATTTATTTTAACCCGATTAGAATTTCAGAAAGAGAGAAAGCAATTACCAGAAAACCTTTGCTGGCCTGCATTTTCTGGAAATATTTTTTCTTAATATACTTAACAATAAGAAAATTGTACTTACATATTATTTATTTGTTTGTTTGCTTGTTTTAGATTCAAAGGGTACATGTGCAGTTTTGTTACATTGGTGTACTGTGTATTGGTGAAGTTTGACTTTTTTTTTTTTTTTTTTTTTTTGAGTTGGAGTCTCACTCAGTCGCCCAGACTGGAGTGCAGTGGCCGCTCCCGGCCACTGCTGCCTCGACCCGCTGGGTTACGGCGATCCTTCCGCCTCAGCCTTCCGTGTAGCCAGAATTACAGGCACGCGCTACCATGCCCGGCTGATTTTTTGATTTTTTGTAGAGATGAGGTCTCGACAAGTTGCCCAGGTGGGTCTCGAACCCAAGGGGTCAGGCAATCCACTCACCTTAGCCTCCCAAAGCTCGGGATTACAGGCTGAGCCACCGAGCCCGGCTGAGGTTTGACTTCTATTCAGCCAATCACTTAAGTGGTGAGCATGGTACCCAATGGGTAGAGTTATAATGCTTACCACCCTCCCTCTGTCCCCTCTTTAGGAGTCTTCTGTGTCTGTTGTTTTCATCCTTATGCTTGTGGGGTACTCAATGTTTAGCTACCACTTGTAAGTGAGAAAAAGTTATTAAGTTGCCTGTATCTATGATAATTCACTTAGAATAATGGTCTCCACCTGCATCTATGTTGTTGCAAAAGACACTATTTCATAACTTTTTTATGACTATGTAGTATCCCATGGTGTATATATACCACATTTTCTTGATACGGTCCACCGTTGATGGACACCTAGGTTGGTTCCATGATTTGCTATTTTGGATAGTGCTGTGATAAACAGATGTATGAAGGTGTCTTTTTGGTAGAAGGATTTATGCCACTAGTGGGATTGCTGGGATCCAATGATAAATCTATTTTTAGTTCATTGAGAAATCTCCAAACTGCTTTCTAGAGGGGCTGAACTAGCTTGCATTCCCTTCAACAGTATATGAGTATTCATTCCCCTTTCCTCCACAATCTCACCAACATTTTTTTTTTTTTGACTTTTTAATAACAGTCATTCTGACTGGTGTGAGATGGTATCTCATTGTGGTTTGAATTTGCATTTCTCAGATAATTAGTAACATTGAGCATTTTTTCATACATTTGTAGGCCACTTTATGTCTTCCTTTGAATAATATTTGTTCATGTCTCCTTCCCACTATTTAATGGCATTATTTGGGTTTTTTCCCCCTTTGATTCATTTGAGTTTCTTTTAAATTCTGTGTACTAGTCTTTATTGGATGCATAGTTTGCAAATATTTTCTCCCATTTTGCAGGTTGTCTGTCTACTCTGTTGATTTCTTTTGCTTTGCAGAATCTTTTTAGTTTAATTAGATCCTATGTGTCAATTTTGGGCTTAGCTGCATTTGCTTTTGAGGTCTTGGTCATAAATTCATTGCCTAGGCCCAATGTCCAGACAAATGTTTCCTAGGATGTCTTCTGGGATTTGTGTAGTTTGAGGTTTTTTTGTTAAAGTCATTATTAATATATTGTGTGTTAATTTTTGTATATGGTGAGAGGAAGGGGGTCCAGCTTCATTATTCTGCATATGGTTAGCTAGTTTTTGCAGCACCATTTGTATTTTTTTATGACTTTATTTTATTACAGAGATGTGGTGTACAAGTCAGGATTAGGTACATAAGTAGTCTAAGTGCAGGTGAATTTTGGGCCTCCAAGGGGTCCTCACTTCCCCTGGTTTAGGATCAGGTACCTTTTTTGTTGTTACATGCCCCCCTCCCTTAGCATTGTTCTGCAACTGCTGATCCCTCCCTTGTGCTATTGTGATTAACATTCAGGACTCACTTTTGAGTAAGAACATACCCTCATTTGTTCAATAGAGTTTTCTTTCCCCAGTGCTTATTTTTGCCGATTTTGTCAAAGATAAGATTGTAAGACAGCAATTTAATTTTGACATACTTTATTCTGTTCTCTCTTTTTTTGATTTTTTAAAAAATAATTTTTATTATAAAGATGTAGGGTATATTTCAGGGTTAGGTATACAAACATTGATCATGCAGGTACCCTTGTTGATGAAGTATGCCCCTCCCACCCTTAGCAGATTCCCTCAATTGCCAGTCCCACTCCCTCCTCCCCTGACAGTTTCCCACTACTGCCTATCAGACTACATGTGTATCTTTGTATCAGTATCATGCTGTTTTGGTTACTGTACCTTGCAGTAAAGTTTAAAGTCTGGAAATGTGATAGCTCCAGCTTTCTTCTTTTTTTCAGGGTTGTTTTGGATTGTTTTTGCTTCCATGTGTATTTAGGTATTTTTTTTTTTTCAGATCTGTGAAAAATGATGCTGGTATTTTGATAGGAATAGCATTGAATATGTAAATTGTTTTGGGAAGTATGGACATAATAACAATATTTATTTTTCCATTCCATGAGCATAGAATGTTTTTCCAATTGTTTGTGTCATCTTTGATTTCTCTCAAGAGTATCTCACAGTTCTCATTGTATAGATCTTTCTTGGTTAGATGTATTCTCAGGTATTTGTGTGTGTGTGTGTATGTGTGTTATAAATGGGATTGTGTTCCTGATTTTTTTCTCAGCTTGAATGCTGTAGGTGTACAGAAATGCAACTGATTATTGAGCATTCATTTTGTATCTTGAAACTTTACTGAATTCACTTATGAGTGCTAGGAGTTTTTTGGTGATGTTTTTAGGGTTTTCTAAATATAGAATTATATCATAAGCAAGAAGCATGATTATTTAAACTTATCTTTTTCTATTTGGTTATACTTTATTTCTTTCTCTTGTATGATTGTTTGGTCAAGGGCTTCCAGGACTATGTTGAATAGAACTGACATGAATAGACATCCTTGTCTTCTAGTTTGAGGAGGAATGCTTGCAGCTTTGGCCCATTAAATATAATGTTGACTGGGTTTGTCATAGATAACTCTTATTATTTTGAGGAATGTTCCTTTGATGCTTAGATGATTGAGAATTTTTATCTTGAAGGGGTGTTGGATTTTACAAAATGCGTTTGCTGTGTTTATTCAGATAATTGTATGGTTCTTTTTGTTACAACTTTAGAATTGTGTGGTTCAGGTGATAATTTTTGACGCAAGTAAATTGTGTGAAAGTGAGGTTGGGCTTATAGTTAGCCCTCTCCCCCATTAGTAGTGGACATGGTACCCAGTGGATGGTTGTGTGCCCTTTATCTTCCCTCCTTTTTTCCAGCCTTTAGCAGTTCCCAGGGTGTGTTGTTCCTGTACTGGGGCCTGTGTGCCCAATGTTTGCTGTACAATTATGAGTGAGAACATGCAATATCAGTTTTTTGTTTCTGTGATACTTCACTTAGAATGATGATCTCCAGCTGCATCCATGTTGCTATAAAAACATGATTTTGTTCTTTATGGCTACATAGTATTTCATTGAGTATATGTGCTACATTTTTTAATCCAGACCACTTTCAATGGACATCTCAGTTCATTCCGTGTATTTGCTATTGTGAATAGGGCTACAATAAATATATCCGTGCAGGTGTCCTTTTGGTAGAGCAATTTACATTCCACTGGGTATATTCCCAGGAATGAAATTGCTGAATTGCATGATAGCTCACTTTTTAGTTGAGAAATTGCTGCACTGCTTTCTACAAAGGTCAAACTATCTTATATTTCTACCAATAGTGTACAAGCATTCCCTCTGTAGCCTCACCAATACTTGTTGCTTTTGACTTTTTAATGGTAGCTATCCTGACTAGTGTGAGGTGATATCTCATTGTAGTTTTGATTTGTATTTCTCTAATGATTAGTGATGTTGAACATGTTTTCACGTGTTTCTTGGCTGCTTGGATGTCTTCCT
This sequence comes from Tarsius wallacei, assembly GCA_963574415.1. Taxonomy (NCBI): domain Eukaryota; kingdom Metazoa; phylum Chordata; class Mammalia; order Primates; family Tarsiidae; genus Tarsius; species Tarsius wallacei. The sequence goes on from CAUYQG010132615.1 coordinate 9,569, forward strand.
TTAAGATGTGTTTGTTCATGTCCTTTGCCCATTTTTTAATGGGTTTATTCATTTTCTCTCTGTCAATTTGTTTGAGTTGCTTATAGATCCTAGATGGTAGCCCTTTGTTGGACACATAACTTGCAAACATTTTCCCCATTCTATGGGTTGTCTCTTTACTCTCTTTATGGTTTCTTTTGTTCTGAAAAAAAAAAAAAAAAAAAAAAAAAAAACCTTATTAAAGTCCCAACCATCAATTTTAGATTTTTCTGCATTTCTTTTGAGGACTTGGCCATGAATTTATTTCTTAAGCTGATGTTTAGGATGGTGTTCTCTAAGTTTTCTTCTGAGATTCTTGTAGTCTAAGGTTTCACATTTAAGTTCTTGATCAATTTTGAGTTAATTTTTATATATTAAGGTCAGTTCCATTCTTCTACATGTGAATAGCCAATTTTCCCAGTTCCATTTGCTAAATATGGTTTCCTTCCCCCAATGTTTGTTTTTGTCAGCTTTGTCAAAGATGAGTTAGTTGAAGGTCTATGGTTTTATTTCTGGATTTCTTGTCCTGTTCCATTCCATTGGCTAATGTGCTATTTTTACCAGTACTAGGCTACCAGGCTGTTTTGGTTCCTCTTTCCTTGTAATAATAATGCTTGAAGTCTGGGAATGAAATGCCTTTGGCTTTTTTTTTCCCCTGAGGATTGTTTTAGCTATTTGGGCTCTTTTTTGCTTGCATATAAATTTCAGTACTGTCTTTTCTAGGTCTATGAAAAGTGATGCTGAGAATGGAATTGAGTTGAATCCATAGATTTCCTTGAGTAAAAAGTACATCTTGACAGTATTGATTCTTCCAGTTTGTGAGTGTGTTCTTCCCCTTGTGTTGTCTGATTTCTTTGAGCAGTGTTTTGTAGTACTTATTGGAAAGACCTTTCACTACTTTAGTAAGATGAAAACTGAGGTATTTTTTTGTGTGTGACTATTTTGAATTAGATTGTGTTTTTTATTGGTTTCTCAGCCTGCTTCATATTGGTATATAGAAATGGAACTGACTTTTGCTCACAAGCCTTTACCAAAGTTGTTTATCAGTGCAAGGAGATTTTTTGACAGATTCTCAAGGGTTATAGGAATAGAATCATATCACCTGTAAAGAGAGATCATTTAACTTTCTCTCTTACTCATTGAATACCCCTAATTTCTTTCTCCTGCCTGATTGCTCTGACTAGAACTTCAAATATTATGTTAAATAGGGGGGATAAGAATTGCAAGCTTGGATTATTTTTAGGGAGAATACTTCTAGATTTTGCCATTAAGTGTGCTGTTGATTGCAGGTTTGTCATAGAGGGCTCTTATTATTTTGAGGAATATCTCCTTGGTGCCTAGGTATTTGACAGTTTTTATCAAGAAGGAAGGTTGGATTTTACAAATTTTTTTTTTTTTGTCTATGAAGATCATGTCATTCTTGGTTCTATACCTGTATGTGTGGTGAATTACATGTATTGAATTACATATGTTAAACAAGCCTTGCATACTGGGAATGAAGCTCACCTAGTCTCGATGAGAATTTGTGCATCTATATACATCAGGGAAAATAGCCTAAGGTGTTTTGTTTTGTTTTGTTCCTTGTTGGGTCTTTGCTATTTGGGGGTATCAGGATAATATGAGCTTAATAAAATGAGTTAGAGAGAATTCTTTTTTTTTCCTGATTGCTTGGAATACTTTCAATAAAATTGATATCAAATATTCCTTATAATTCCTGTAGAGTTCAGCTGAGAAACCACCTTTCCCAGAGCTTTTTTGGCAGAGAGGTTTCTTATTACTGAGTTGATTTATTGGACTGCTATTGGTCTGTTTAGGGTTTCAGTTTCTTTCCTTTTCAATCTTGAAATGTTGTGTGTTACCTGGAATTTATCTGTTTTCTCTAGATTTTCTAGTTTACTCACATACAGATGCTCATTGTAATTGCTAATCATCCTCTGTATTTCTTTGGGGTTAGCTATACCATTGACTTTTCATTTCTACTTTGTTTTTATTAAATTTTTCTTTCTTATTTTTGTTAATCTTGCCAGGGATCTGTCAATCATTAATCCTTTCAAAGAATCAGCTTTTCATTTTGTTAATCCCTTGTAGGATTTTTTCCATTTCATTCTGAATTTATTTTGATAATTTCCATTGTTCTTCTGATTCTGGGATTGGATTACTATTGTCTTTCTAGTTCCCTTACATGCTGTATTAGACTATTTACTTGAGATCTCCATTTTCTTGTTGTTTGTGAACTATGTTATAAACAAGCCTCTTAGTGCTGTTTTCATGATATCCCAGAGGTTTTGGTATGTTGTATATTTGTTTTGGTTTGTTTCTAGGAATCTTTTTATTTCTATCTTGATTTCTGTGCTAATCCAAAGTCATTCAGAGCATTTTGTATAATTTCCATGTATTTATGTGTTTTGGGGGCAACTGTTGGTGATAATATTTATTTTTATACCATTGTAGTCTGAGAAGATGCTTGGTATAATTTCAATCTTTTGAAATTTGTTCTCTTGAATTATGTTCATGAATATGGTCGATCTTGGAAGATGTTCCATGTGCTGATGAGGAGAACATATATTTTGTGATTGTTGAGTAAAATATTTTGCAGATGTTTATTAGGTTTAGTTGTTTGAGTGCTGATTTAAGGTTCCAGATTTCCTTATTAGTTTTTTTTGTCTCAAAGATTTGTCTAAGGCTTTTAGCAAGATATTAGTGGCTCAGACAATAATTATATGGCTGCCTATACTCTCTTTTAGTTTAATGAACAATTGTTTTGTAAATCTGGGTGATCTTATATTGGTTGTGTATATATTCAAGAGGGATATTTCTTGCTGATGAATTGAGCCCAGTGTTCTTTTAACTTTTATCATTTTGAAGTCTGTTTTGTCTGATATAAGCATAGCTACTCCTGCTTTTTTTGTTTCCCATTTTCCTGGAAGATCTTTCTTCAGCCCTTTCCTCTGAGACTGTAATGTCCTTTGCCATGAATTGAGTTTCCTGAAAGCAGCAAAAGGATGGATTATGCTTCTTTATCTAATTTGTCACTTTATGTCATTTGAGTGGCCCATTCAATTTCTTCATGCTTAATTACTGATATTTAGGGGCTTATTTCTGTCATATTGCTATTAAGAGGCTGCTTTGTATTTTAGGCTTTGTTGTTGATTTGTATGATCTGTAAACTCTGTACTTACCTATGCTTTTGCAATGGGTAAAAGCATTCTTTCAATTCTGTTCTTAGAACTTTTCAAAGCACCTCCTGAACTGCTAGTCTGGAGGTATATTCTCTTAGGAATTTGATGTCTGAGAAGGTTTTTAATTTTTCTTCATTAATGAGGCTTAAGTTAGTGGGGTAGGAAATTCTTGGCTGTGGAATTACTTTTTTGTTTTTCATGTTAATATTGGAACCCCAGTCCCTTCTTGCTTGTAGTCTTTCTTTGGAGAAGTCTGCAGCAGTTCTAATGGTTCTTCCTCAGCAAGGGGTCTGTCCTTTCTCTTTAGCTGCCTTTAGGGTTTTTTTCTTTCATGCTTACCTTTGTGAGTTAGATTATTATGTGCCTTGGGAACAGTCTTCTAATGTAATACCTCCGAGGAGTTCTCTGAATGTCTTGCATATACATTGCTGACTCTCTAGTGATATAGGAGACATTTTCTTTGATAACATTTTGGAAGGCTTGTTCCGGTATGTTTCCAGTTTCCCCTTCTCTCTCAGGGATTTTTCTTTGTTTTCATTTGCTTCCAGGTATCTTTTAATTTCTGTTTTGATTTCTGTGTTGACCCAGTAGTTGTTCTGCATCATGCCATTTAGTATCCATGTCTTTGTGGGTTTTGGGGAAATTTTCTTGGTGTTGATTGGTGTTGATATTTATTTTTATTCCACTGTGATCTGAGCAGGTGAATGGCAGTATTTCAATCTCATAAAATTTGTTTATGCTTGATTTATGGTCAAGGATATGATGGATCTTGGAGTAAGTTCCATGTGGTGATGCGTAGAATGTATATTCTGTAGCAGTTGGGTGAGATATTCTATAGGTTTCTTTTGAGTTCATTTGGTCAAGCATCAAGTAAAGAATCCAGATCTCTTTGTTGATTTTTTTGCCTCAAAGATCTATCTAGTGTTGTTAGTGGGGTATTTAAGCCCCAGCTATAATAGTCTTATAGTCAATATCTTTTTTTAGTTTACTCAGTAATTGCTTTATAAACAGTAGTGCTCCTGTGTTAGGTGAATATATGTTTAGGATGGATATTTCTTATTGATGGATTGAATATTTTATCATTATATAGTGTCCTTCTCTATCTTTTTAAATTTTTGATAGCTTATAGATTGTTTTCTTTGATATTAAGATAGAGACTCCTGCCTCTCTTGTGATGCATTTGCCTGGAAACTCATTTTCCATCCTCTAAATTTTAGTCTGTGTGTGTCCCTTGTGGTAAGATAAATTTCCTGGAAGCTGCAAATTATTGGGTCATGGTTTTTTATCCAGTTTGCCATCTGTGTCTTCTCAGTGGTTCATTTAGTCCATTCACATTCAGGCTGATTATTGAAATGTGATTGTTCATCCCCACCATAAGGTTCTAAAAGATTTTTTTTTTGTTTTCTTTTAGCTTTTGGGTTGATGTATGTGTGTGTTTTCAAGTTTGCAGTTGTGATGCATTCTCTATTGATTCTGTGTTCTGCTGTTCTCTTGAGAAGTGCATGGTCATTCTTTTTTTTTTCTTTCTTCTGTGCATAACACCTTTTTAAATGTCTTCTGTGGAGCTTGTCTGAAAGCTGCATAATCTCTTAGGGATTGGATGTCTGGGAAGGATTTTGATCCTCCTTCACTGACAAAGCTGAGTTTAGCTGGGTAGGAAATTCTTGGTTGAAATTGCTTATCTTTGAGGACTTTGAATATTGGATGCTAGTCCCTTCTAGCTTGTAGTTTTTCTCCTGATAGGTCTGCTGTTATGCTAATTGATTTTCCCCAGTAGGTAGCCTGACTTTTCTCTCTTGCTGCCTTTAGGATTTTTTTTGGTGCCTACTTTGTGTAAGTGAATTACTACATGCCTAGTGGTTAGTCTTCTCATGTGATGTCTTGTGGGGTTCTCTGTATCATTTGTGTTTGGATTGTCACATCTCTGGTGAGATGGGAAAAGTTTTCTAGCAAAATTTATTTAAAAGTAAGTTAGAGAGAGACAGAGAAAAGGAGAGAGAGAGGAGGTTTGGTGGCCAAAGCTAAGAAAACATGGCAGCCACAGCTCAAAGAGCCATGTAGAAACACAAGAGTTTGACAATAGCAATAGCAGGAAAGTTTTCTTAACTTCCTGGAATACTTGCTCCAAGGTGTTCTCCATTTTCCCTTTTTCTTCTGGGATACCAATCAGGCATAGGTTCAGCCTGTTGATATAATTGCACATCTCTTGGAGGCTTTGTTCTTTCTGAGTTTTCTTTCTGTTTCTTTACAGATCATATTAATTCCATGTTTTGGTCTTCAAGTTCTGACATTCTTTCTTTGGCTAGATTAATTCTGCTTTCCATGCTTGTCATCTTGTTATTTATTTCCTGGATGAATTTTTTTGGCCAAAATCTCTGTTACAAGTTCTTTCAGTGTTGCATCTTGTCTTTCTTGAGCCTTATTAACTCTATCTATCCCTTCCCTAATCCCTGTTGTATTCTGGGGCCAGTTGTTGTTGACTTCCACTGTTTGGACCCTTAGGTCTAATTTTTCAGGTGTTTTATCTTTGTTACACTGGGAATTACCTGTGTTTGTCTGTTGATTTTTCCTCATTAGTGACATTTTTTCTCATTTCTTTTCTATTTATTTCCATTTTTCAGTCGCAGTGGGAGAGGCTTTCACACCTGATGTTTGCTCAGCCTTCCATTCTTCCCTGATCAGGGCTCTGAATTTGTTCTATTTTGAAACAGGGCTATGGGTGGGAAGCTTTACTGTCTCTTGCAGTTTTGAGAGTCAAATGAGGTGCAGGATGTGGAAGCAGGATTCAGAAACTACTTGCAAATCACAATGTTCATTGATTGTGGTATGGGTTCCCTGAGATGCACTCCCCACCAACACTCTATATGATGATGCAATGGGTACACATGTGTACCCCCTGAATCCAAGATGCAGTAACAGCAATGAGGAGAAAAGAGAAAAGTTGAATGAAATAAGATGGACAAAAATTTTAAAAAATTTAAAAAAAACCCACAGAACAACAAGAGCAGAAACCAAAGAAAAAGACAATCACACACACACATACACACACACACACACACACACACACACACACACACAGTAACTCCAAGATCCATCATATCCTTGACCATAAATCAAGCATAAACAAAATAAAAAGACAATCACACACACACAGACACACACACACACACACACACACACACACACACAGTAACTACAAAGAAAAAAAGCAAAGAACAACAACAAAAAAGGAAAACCAAACACATACACACACTCAACCCAAAATGAAAGGAGAAGAAAAAGAGAAAAATAAATTAAATAAAATAAAAAAGGAATTCAAATCATAACCTCACACATGTATTCACACACACATTAAACTAAAAAAAGAGAAGAATAGAATAGCAAAAACAAACAAACAAAAAAATAAACTGAAAGATGAACACTCAATTATTCACATACACACTTAAACAAAACAAAAATGAATGAAGAAAGAAAAAAATGAGGAGTTGGGGAGATGCAGTTTGAACCCTCGTATACATATTCATGCACAAAGGAAAAAAATCAGAAAATTAAAAACAAACAAGCAAGCAAAAAAACTTGCCCTCTTGTGGCAGGTTCTGTAGTTGTTCTTCTCAGCTGCCCCTGGGTTGTCTCCTGCAGAGCTTCGGCCTCATACACAATCTCTCCAGTGTCTAGTACAGGGAAGGAGGAAGGGGAAGTGGGAGTTGGTGGGGCTTCAGCCCTCCCTTCCCACTTCCATATGGTCACAGCAATCCTCTCTGTTGGGTAGGTGCCCCAACCAGGCTTATCTTGGAGTTGAATCCTTCTATTGCAGCTGACATCTAGGCTCTGCCTGGGTTTGTCACTCTCAGTTGTGCCCCATCTGTGTGGATCTGACATTCAGAGGATTGCTGAGGAGAGGGTTGGGTCAGCCCTGGATTTACCACTGATCTCTTTGGGGGTCTTCCTCATCCTTTTTTGGCCACATTCTTTGTTCCACTGCTGAACCAGAGGTGCCTGAGACTCAGCACTTATCCTGTCCCTCCAGAGTTTGTGCTTTCAGGATATTTTCTCTGGGTCTTGATCAAATGCTGAGGAGTTAATCTGCCAGTCACAGAAATTAGGTCAGGTCTTTTGCTCCATGGAGAGCAAGCCAGAGTACTTTCTTACCCAGTTTTCAAGATGGTGGCAGGGTGCCTCTTTTGTCTTCTCCATTGGGACTTGGCCTCTGAGGTCCCTTGCTGTACTCCTTCTGCAGTCCTTGCTGCCAGTGTCCAGTCAGTCACTGCAGAGCCTGGAGAAGCCGTCTCTCCTGGCAGCTTCCTTCCCAAGAAGGGCTTTGATGATTTTTTAAAAAATGGCTGGGCTTAGCGACTCAGCCTATAATCCCAGCACTTTGGGAGGCCGAAGCAAGTGGATTGCCTGAGCCCATGGGTTCTAGACAAGCCTGGGCAACTTGGTGCGACCTCGTCTCTACAGTTAAAAAATGAAAAATTAGCCAGATGTAGTAGCACTCGCCTGTAGTTCTGGCTACTTGGAAGACTGAGGTGGAAGGATCGCCAGAGCCCAGCAGGTCAACACTGGGGTGGCCATGAGTACGCCACTGCACTCCAGCATGAGTGACAGTGTGAGACTCCAACTCAAAAAAAAAATGGCACTCCTTGATTTCTTTCTTTACCCAAAAATAATTCAGGAGCAAGTTGTTTAATTTCCATGCATTTGCGTTTGTCTAAGTGGTCTGCTTGGTGTTGATTTCTATTTTTATTCTACTGTGACCAAATGACATGTTCCATATGATTTTAATTTTTTGAGAATCTATTCAACTTTGATTTATGACAATATGTGCTCAATCTTTGGGTATGATGCATGGACAGATGAGAAGATGTGTATCCTTTAGTTGTTGGGTGAAGTGGTCTGTAGATGTCTGTTAGATTTAATTGGTCAAATGTGAACTTTAAGTCCAAGATTTCCTTGTTAGTTTTCTGCATTATTTACCTGTCTAAAGCTGTCAGTGTGGTATTGAAGTCCCTAACTATTATTATTTGTCTCTCTGTGTCCTCTCTTAGGTTAAGTAGTAATTGTTTTGTAAACCTAAGTGTTAAGTAGTAATTGTTTTGTAAAAACCTTTTGGGTGCGTATATACTTAAGACAGAAATGTTTTATTTCCGAATTGAGCCTTTTATCATTATGTAGTTCCCTTTATTGTCCTTTTAAAACTTTAACTGAAGTCTCTTTTATCTGATATAAGAATAATGACCCCTACTCTTTTTTGGTTTCTGTTTGCATGGTAGATCTTTATCAATTTTTTTACCCTGAGCCTGTGGGTGTCATTAGAAATGAGTTGGGTTTCCTGGAGACTTCGAAAGAATGCTTTTTAAAAATCTAGCTTGCCATTCTGTTTTTCATACGGGATATTAAGGCCACTAACATTACTATAAATATGCGGGTTTTTTTCTGTCATAGTGTTGTTGAGGAGTTGCTTAGTGCTCTCAGTTTTGTGGGTAATATACAGGGTCTGTAAGTAATGTCCTTACTCTTGCTTTTGTGTTAGGTAGCATTATTATTTTGTTTCCCTGTTTAGAACAGCCTTAAGCATTTCTTGCAGGGCCTGTCTTGTGGTGACAAATTCCCTTCATGCTTGCTTGTTTGGAAGAACTTTATTTCACCTTAATTTGTGAAGCATAGTTTGGCAGGGTAAGAAAATCTTGGCTGGCAGTTCTTTTCTTTCATAATGTTTTAAATGGGGCTCCAATCTCTTCTGACTGGGAAGGTTTCTTCTGAGACATTTTCTCTTATTCTGAGAAATATCAGAAAATACAAAGTTTACCAAACTCTTTCAAAAATTGAAGAAATTGGAATACTTCCAAATTCATAATATGCAGCTATCATTACCCAGATTCCAATCGCAAACATAGATAACACACAAAGAGAAAACTACAAACCAATATTCCTGAATATAGACACAAAAATTCTCATCAAAATTCCAGCAAACTGAATCCAGTAGCACATTAAAAGCATCATACACCATGACCACTTGGAATTTATGTCTGGTATGCAAGAATATTTCGACTATGCAAATCAATTATGTGATTTACCACATTAATAGAATAAAGAATAAAAATGACGTGATCACTTTAATAGATGCAGAAAAACATTTCACACAATTCAACACACTTTGATGGTAAAAACTTTCATATCTCAGAATACAAAGAAAGTACCTCAATACAGTCAGGATTATATATGAAATGACTCTGGCTAACATTGTCATCAATAGTGAAAAGCTAAAGTGCTTGCATTAAGATTAGAAACTAGACAACCATGCCTACTTTCCAGCTTATATTGAACATAGTGCTGGAAGTCCCAACCAGATAAATTAGACAAGAAAAAAATATAAAATGGATGCATCAGAAAGTTATCTGGGCAAGGTTGCCTGGTTTCAATCCAGCCTGATCAGTTTCTCTCTTCTTCTTTGGACATTCTTGGTACTTCTCTGGTGAGTTGTGGGGTGTGCTGCTGGTCTCAAATTTCAGGTGCTGGGGTGGGGAGATGAGAAAAAATCAGGAGCTCTGTGCCCCTGAAGTGGACTTAGAAGGTCCCTGGGCCTCACAGGACTCCAGTCTCTCATGGGAAACTGCTGTATTCACAGCTGTGTGCTGTCCAAACCTAAGTGGAGCAGTGCAAGCAATCAAGTCCTGAGTGTCTCCAGCCTGCCATTCCATGGGAAGTTAACCCATTTCTAACAGCTGGAGCATGGACCTGTCTGACTTAACCCTGTCCTACCAGCTTCCATCTCAACCCCCTCAAAAGCCCAATATAGACAGAGAACTTTGGTAGTCCCCATAGCTCTACCCATCACCTAGGTCAGCTGTGTGCCACTGTGGAGAAACAGGCCAAGCAGAAAACCTACAGCCACCACCACAGCTGGTTCTTTTCTGAACATGCCACTTTCTAGCCAGAGGTCAACTTGCACAGCCCATTGCAACATCTGATACAATAACACAGTGTGTGGGGAAAGTCTGCTTCTAGACCTCAGATAACACCACCATTCAAAGCCACCCCAGAAACTTAGGATGACTTGAGCCTGTGCAAGTATCCAGTATAGCACTGCCAGAGTTAGCAATTGAAAAAGCCACGCCGGGCTCGGTGGCTCAGCCTGTAATCCCGCACCTTGGGAGGCTGAGGTGAGTGGATTGCCTGAGCCCACGGGTTCGAGACCCGCCTGGGCAGGCGAAACCTCATCTCTACAATAAAAAAATCAAAAAAATTAGCCGGGCATGGTAGCGCACGCCTGTAATTCCGGCTACTGCACTCCAATCTGGGCGATCGAGTGGGACTCCAACTCAAAAAAAAAAAAAAGAAAAAGAAAAAGCCACAACACCAAAGCTACATACAACCAAGGAAACACTACAGATTCTATACCATTCCCCTGCCAACCACATTAGAACTGGTGCTTGCAGTTGCCACCAGAGGACTGGCCAGCCCAGTTCAACTCTATGTAACACTACCTCTCCTCATGAGATTAAGAGCAAAGCTTATGTCACCACACATTTTGAAGAGTAGTTCATAATTTGAGACATCAGAAAGCTTCTCCAGAGGGTCCTCCAGAGACATCAATGACCACTTCCTCTCAGAATTCAACCCTCGCAATATTTTATCAACAGGTCTCTTGCAGGCACTCCTCAGCACTAACCTGACTTGTCACAGCCACATAGGGCAGCTAGACTCAGAAGACCAGCAGGACTCACAGGCATTGGGCCTTTACAGATTACTATTCTCAGGGGAAGGGAGAGTTCATCATGTCAAGGGAGCACCTTGTGGGACAAAAAAATAAAACAACGAGTGTAGGCTTTTCTGTGGCAAGATTTCCTGGGATCTTGAGAGAAGTTTCCTTCAGCAGAGACTTAGACACAGTGCTAGGCTCATCAGGGGAAAGTGGAAGTACTACTCAAGCAGTTGAGCAGCCCTGATGTTCATGAAGGTTCATGGAAAAGGAGACTTCTATGCCCCCTCACCCACTACTGCAGATACTTGCTTTTCGTGAGGGAGCTCAGTGTGAATGCACCTGTCCATGCTTTTCCTTCTGTATTTTGTGACAGCAACAACCCCACTGGAGGTGGACCCTTCAGGGTTAGACTACCACAAGAGGTTGACTCCCACTCCCTTCCTATAAGGAACTTAAAGATTCTTACCAACAGAGACGCATGTCTAAAATGGAAATTTGGAACAGGACAGGGGTACAGCAAAACAGACTATTTTCTGACAACCTATTAGTGGAGCTGAGGTGGCTCCCCCCACCATCTGTGTCAAAGACCACACAAAACTTTCCTGGGAGCTCCCACAGTCCCTTCACCAGGGCTGAGACTGTAACCCACTATATGGGTACTGCATATAATCATCCTCTTCAGCTACAACCAGTTCTCGCTTATGGATGCCTCCTAACAGTCTGAAGACTGAATGGATCAACCCAGATAAAAAATATTGTGGGGGGTGGGGAGTGCATCACACCATAGGGGAATGAGATAAGCTTTGTGAACCCTTTGGCATTCTAGCCTCACAGGAGACAGTACACACACACACACACACACACGCACACACACACACACGCACTCTGATTGCTACTACAAACAGCATCTGAGAAAGCTATGCATTTGAGAAAGCTATCACACAAAGATTCTCTATAACAAAGGAACTCATACAGATTCTTTACCCTTGAAAATATCAGAACCAAACCTAGGTGAGTATAAACTAGACACAATAAAGTCATAAATCTAAGAGGGGAGGTGAATAAATTGAATTAAAAACAAATCTAACAATAGGAAGAAGAAAAAAATCGTCTACCCAAATGACAATAAATGTGAAAAATAATGCTGTCAATATGAACAGACAAAAAGACCACACAAACTCTTCAACAATGTATCATAACCAAAATAAAATCTTTGAAATTCCAGAGATAGAATTTAAAAAAATTGATCACTAAATTGCTCAATAAGATTCAAGCGAAGTTTGAAAACCAACATAAATTAATAATAATAAAAAAACCGATTTGGGACATGAATGAAAAATTCTCCAAAGTGATAGACACTTAAAAAAAAAGTTGAACTTCTGGAAGCTAAAGACTCATTTGGTACAAAATACAGTCAAAAGTTTTAATAGTAGACTGAAATAAGTAAAAGAAAGAATTTCAGAACTTGATAACAAGTCTTTCAAATTAACCCGATTAAAAAAAAGAGTCAAGAGAATGAGGCAAGGTCTCTGAGAAATGTGAGATTAGATAAAATGTTCAAACCTAAAGCTCATAGGTATTCCTGAGGAAGAAAAGAAAGCAACAGGTTTCGTAAACCTATTTGAGGGAAATATTGAACAAAAAAAATCCCTGGCCTTGCCAGAAATTTAAACATCCAGTTACAAGAAGCCCAAAGTCTTTCAAATTAACACCATCAGAATACAATACAGGAAAAAAAAATCAAGAGAATGGAGCAAAGCCTCCAAAAAATGTGGAATTATGTAAACTATCCAAACCTAAGGTACGTAGGTGTTCCTGAGGAAGAAGATAAAGCAACAGGTTTAGAAAACATATTTCAGGGGAAAATTTAGGAAAACTTCCCTGGCCTTGTCAGAGATTTAAACTTCCTGGTACAGGATGCCCAAAGAACTCCTAGAAGACTCATTGCAAAAAGGTCATCCTTAAGGCATAGAGTCATTAGGGTATGCAAAGTCTATGTGAAGAAAAGAATTCTAAGAACAGTGAGATAAAAACGTCAAATAACTTATAAAGGCAAATCATCAGACTAAAAACAAACTTCTCAGCAGAAACTCTACAAGTCAGAAAGAATTGGGCCCTATTTCAATCTCCTCAATTAGAATAACTGTCAGTCAAATATTTTGTATGCCACAAAACTAAATTTTATAAATGAAAGAGAAATAAAGGCTTTCTCAGGGAAGCAAACACTGAGGGAATGTGTCACCACTACACTGGCTCTATAAGAAGTAGTCAAAGGAATTTTAAACATTGAAACAAAAAATCAAAATGCACCAGTAGAGAAACACTGACATTTAAAGCTCACAGACCCTATGGAGTACAAACACAATGAAGAAAACTAAGCAACCAGGTAACAAACAATGTGATAAATGGAGCAGTGCCTTACATATCATTACAAAGTCTTGAAGGAAAATTTCTCAATGCCCAAGTGAAAGATATAGACTGAAAGAATGAATTAAAACACACACACACACATACACACACACACACACTCCAAATATGCATTGCCTTCAAAGGCCCACCTAACACACTAAGACTCCCATAGACTCAATGTAAAGGAATAAGAACACATGTTCCAAAAATGTTCCACACAAATGGAAATGACAACAATCATTCTTATATCAGACTTTATTTAGCAGCAGGAAAAAAAGACAAAGTCACTATATAATGATAAATGGATTAATCCAGCAAAAAGATATAATAATTTTAAATATTTCCACCTAACATCAGAGTTCCCAACTTTATAAAACAAAGTCTATTAGACCTAAGAAAAGAGATAGATTGCAATACAATCATAGTAGGAGTCTTCAATACTCCACTGACGGCAATTGACAGATCATCAAAGCAAAGAGTCAACAAAGGAACGTTGGAGATAAAAACATCTAGGCCCTAGAACAAATGTGCCTAACAGACATCTACAAAACATTGTACTACAAAAATGCAAAATATACATTTTTTTAATCAGCACATGGAATATTCTCCAAGTTAGATCACATGTTAGGTCATAAATCAAGTCTCAGTAAATTTTTAAAAATCATAATTATGTCAAGCACTTTCTCAGACTACAGTGAAATAAAACTAGAAATTAACTCTAAGAGGAACTCTCTAAACCAAACAAATAAATACATGGAAATTAAGATGGAAATTTTAAAAATTTCTTGAAATGAGTTTCAACAGCAACACAGGTTGTCAAAATCTCTGGGATACAGCCAATATTGTGCTCAGAGGAAAATGTATAGCATTAGGCTTACATTTAAAATACTGAAAGATCACATACTGATAACCTCAAGTCACATCACAAAGAACTGGAAAAGCACAAACAAACAAAACCAAAAGCTAGAAGAAGGAAAGAAATAACAAAGATCAGGCAAGAACTAAAGTAAATTGAAACAAAAAATAATTTGTTGAACAAAAAGCTGGGGTCTTTTTAAAAAAGAAAAATAAAAGTAATTGAATACTAGCTAGATTAAGAAAAGATTCAAATTAGCTCAATCAGATATGAAAATGGAGACATTACAACTGATACCAAGGAAATACAAAAGACCTTGAGAGAGTCACAGCTGAACTCTACCACACTTTCAAAAAAGAACTGGTACCAATCCTACTGAAGCTATTTCATAAGACTGAAAAGGAGGGAATAATACCTAACTCATTTTATGAAGCTAGTATCACCCTAATATTAAAGTAGGGAAAAGATACAACCACAAAAGAAAACTACAGACCAATAACCCTTATGAACATATATGTAAAAATCCTCAACAAAATACTAGCAAACTGAGTCCAACAGCACATAAAAACAAAAACAAAACCCTGTAACAATCAAGTGGGTTTTATTGCAGGGATACAAGGATGGCTCTACATATGCAAGTCAGTATTCTTTACATAAGCAAGATTAAAAATAAAAAATCAGATAGTCATTTTAATATATGCAGGAAAAGCATTTGATAAAATCCAGCACCCCTTCACAAAAAACCCTTGGAAAAATAGGCATAAAAAGAACATACCTCCAAATAATAAAAGACATATATACAAACCTACAGCCAACAGCATACTGTATGAGGAAAAGTTTAAAGCATTCCCCCTCAGAATCAGAAAAAAAGCAACAGTGCCCACTTTTATCACTTTTATTCAGTACAGTACTAGAAGACCTAAGACCTAACCAGAGCAATCAGGAAACAGAAAGATATAAATGGAATATACATTGGAAAAGAAGAAATCAAACTATTTCTGTTCCCTGATGATATGATTTTATACTTAGAAAATCCTAAAACTCCTGAACTTGAGAAATAAATTCAGTAAAGTCTCAGTTTACAAAACCAACACATGCAAATCAGTAGCACTGCCATACACCAATTATGACCAAGTTGACAATCAAATAAAAAACTCAAATCCATTTATAATAGCTGCCAAAAAATTAAAATTCCTAGGAATATACTTAACAAAGAATGTAAAAGGTTTCTACCAAAAGAACTACAAAACACTGATGAAAGAAATTACAGAGAACACAAACAAATGGAAGTAAACTCCCAGGTTCATGGACTAGAAGAATCAACATAGTTAAAATGCCTATATTTTACTCAAAGTAATCTACAGATTCAATGCAATTGCTATCAAACTACCAATGCTGTTTTTCATAGAATAGAGAAAACAATCCTAAAATTCATATGGAACCAAGAAAGAGCTCAAATAGACAAAAAATTCTAAGCAGAAAAAAACAGCTGAAGGCATTGCATTACCTGAATGCAAATTATACTACAAGACTATAATAACCCAAACAGTATGTGCTCGTACCACAGTAAACACATGGACTAATAGCACAGAAAAAAGAATCCATTAAAAAAACTAAAATATGTACAGCCAACTGATCTTGACAAAGCAGACAAAAACATACAGTAGTAAAAGGACAACTTATTCAACAAATAGTGCTGGAAAAATTGAGCAGCCACATGCAGAAAAAATGAAACTTAATCCTTATCTCTTACCTTATACAAAAATTAACTCAAGATGGACTAAAGACTTAAATGTCAGACCCTGACAACACAAAGGGTACCTGGTCCTATACCAAGGAAAGTGAGGACCACTGGGAGTCCCAAACTTCATTTACATGCAACCAACTTGTGTAGTTAATCCTTAGTTGCACCCTACATCTCTACAATAAAATAAAATTTAATTTAAAAAAGGAAAGAAAAAAGTCAGACCTCCCACCATAAAAATTCTAGAAGAAAACCTAAGAAAAACTCTTCTGGACATTGGCCTAAGCAAAGAATTGATGGCTAAGACCCCAAAGCAAATTCACTAAAAATAATAATCAACATAGTAAATAGGCAACCTATAGAATGGGAGAAGATAGTTTCGAGTTATACATCCAACAAAGGACTAATATCCAGAATACACAAATAATACAAAACAGTAAGAAAAACATGCACATAATCTCATTAAAAAGTGGGAAAATGACATACACAGATATCTCTCAAAAGAAGATATACAAATGACCAACAAAGATGAAAAATAAAAAATAAAAGCAATCAACTAAATGCGAATTGAAACCACAATAAGATATCACCTTATAATAGTCAGAATGGCCATTACTAAAAAAATAAAAGATAGAAGTTGGTGTGGATGCATTGAAAAGCAAACACTTATACACTGTTGATGGAAATGTAAATTACTACAACCTCTATGGAAATAGACGTGGGTATTATTTCTCAAATGACTAAAAGTAGATCTACCATTTGATCTAGTAATCTCACTAGTTGATATCTATTCAAAGTAACAGAGGTAATTACACAAAAATGACACCTGTACTTGTTTGTTAATTGCAGCACAATTTACACTTGAAAAGATGTGGATTCAACCTAAATACGCATCAACGCTGATCAGTGAACAATGAAAATAGAGTATATCTATAAGTATATACCATGGGATACTGGTTAGCCATAAAAAAAAGAATGAAATAGTGACTTTGCAGCAATACATATGGAATTGGAGATCATCATCCTAAGTGAAGTAACGCAGGAATAGAAAACTAAATACTGCATGTTCTTAGTTATAAGTGGGAGCTAAGCTAAGAGTCTGCAAAGGCATATAGAATGGTATAATGGACATAGGAGACTCAGAACAGGGGGGTGGGAAGAAGAAGAGGGATGATAAATTACCTGTCAGATACAATGTGCACTACTGGGGGTGATGCATAGACATAAAATTCAGATTTCCATTGTGCACATGTACCACATTTTAAAAATCCAGTCCAGTTTCAATGGGTAGCACGGTTGGTTCCATGTTTTTGCTACTGTGAATAGTACTGCAATAAACATGCATGTGCCGGTATCTTTTTTTGTAGAATGATTTCAGTTCCTCCGGTATATTCCCAGTACAGGAACTGCTGGGTCATGTAGAAAGTCAATGTCTAGTTCTTTTAGAAATCACCACACTGTTTTCCAAAGAGGTTGCACTAGTTTACATTCCCACCAGCAGTGTAGAAGTGTTTCTTTTTTTCCACATCTTAATCAGCAGCAGTTGTTGTTTTGTTAAAGATGGCCATTCTTAATGGGGTTAGGTGGTTTCTCAATGTGGTTTTGATTTGCGTTTCTCTGATGATTAGTGAGGCTGAGCACTTTTTCATGTGTCAGTTAGTTGCCCGTATATCTTCTTTTTAGAAGTGTCTATTCATGTCTTTTGTCCACTTTTTAATGGGGCTGTTTGTTTTTTTCCTTTTGGCATGTTTGAGTTCCTTGTAGATCTTGGATGTTAGGCCTTCGTCAGATATACAGTCAGCAAGTATTCTCTCCCATTCTTTGGGCTGTCTCCCTGCTCTCTTGTTGGTTTCTTTTGCTTTAGAGAAACTTTATAGTTTGATGAGGCCCCACTTATCTATCTTATCTCTTTTTTTTTTTTTTTTTTTTTGAGTTGGAGTCTCACTCTGTCGCCCAGACTGGAGTGCAGTGGCCGCTCCCGGCCACCGCAGCCTCGACCTGCTGGGCTCCGGCGATCCTTCCGCCTCAGCCTTCCATCTATCTTATCTCTTAAGGCATGGGCACTTGAGGTACACGATGGAATATTACTCAGCCATAAAGAAGGACAAACATATGGACTTTGCAGCAAGTTGGATGGATTTAGAGTCTATCATACTCAGTGATCTATCACAGAAACAGAGAACAGAGTACCACATGTTCTCACTCATAAGCAAACCCTGAACAGTATTACCATAATACTGTAAGAAAGGAATTGGCAGTAGCCGGGTACTGCTGGGGTGTGTGTGGGGGGATGGGACACAACATCAATAAGCATACCTGATCTCAAACCAGGCAAAGTGGGGACCAAAAGGAGGCCAAAACTTTGCCTGTACAACTGTCATTTGTATACTGAATCCTGAATTGTACCCCACATCTTTAAAAGAAAAAGAAAACTCCGATTTCTCCACCATTGTACAATGCAGTCATGTAGCCAAAACAACATTTGCATCCCTAAAATTATTGAAATTGAAAAAAAGACATGCAGATTTTAAAAACACACAATGATGTATCACCTCACAACTGTCAGAATATCTATTATCAAAAAGATGAAAGCCAATTGGTGAGGATGTGGAGAAATTGACATTCTTGTACACTGTTCATTGGAATGTATTAGTATAGCCATTATTGAAAACAGTATGGAGGTTCCTCAAAAAACTAAATACAGAGTTACCACATGATCCAACAATCCCACTTTTGGGTATTCATCCAGAAAAATTGAAATGAAAACCATGAAGACATGTTAGCACGCCTATGTTCCATGTTTACTGCAGCACTTTTCATAATAGACAAGATGTGGAGTCAACAAACAACCATCAAAATGACCATCAAAAGATGAATGGTAAAGAAAGTGTAGTATACACATAAAATAGAATATTATTCCTTAACAAAGAAGAGATTTCTGTGATATATGACAACATGGATGAGGACATTATGCCAAGTGAAATAAGTCAATCACAGAAATACAAGTATGATATGATTCCACTTATAGGACATATCTACAATAATCAAATTCATGAAATCAATGCATAGAATGGTTATTGACAGACACTGGGGAGGAAAAACGGGAAGTTATTCATTAAAAGTCATAAAATTTTAGTAAACAAGATGGATAAGTTCTAGAGCTCATCTATTAGTCATTTCACCTATAGTCAACAAAACCATATTGTACACTTAAAAATTTGCTAAGAAAGACAATCTCATGTTAAGTGTACTTATCTCAATAAAGTACATTTAAAAAATAATAATATAATTTACTGTATGTAACAAACTGAAAAAAATGACAAAATTCAACTTTCATAAAGCACTAATTAGTCTAGGAATAGAATGATTTTCTCCACCTAACAAATCATGAATATTCTACATTTACCCGTCATACTTAGTAGAAAAACAATGCTTTTTCAATAAAATATTGAAGATAAATTGTCTATTACACCACTTTTATCCATCTCATTCTGCTGAAAAATCTAGCTATGGCAATTAGGCAAGAAAATGAAATAGGCATCTATGTGGAAAATAATGTGGTAAAACTATCTTTATGTAAAAATGATATATTTATGTAGAAAATTCAAGTTTAGTGCAGTGACTCATGCCTATAATCCAAGCGATTTGGGAGGCCAAGGCAGAAGAACAGAGGTCAGAGGTCAGAAATTTGAGACCAGACTGGGCAACATGGCAAGATCCCATCTCTCCCTCCCCCCCAAAATCAGCCAAGGATGGTGGCACACACTTGTCATTCTAGCTCCTAGAGAGGGGAGAATCACCTGAGCCCAGGAGTTCAAGGCTTCTGTGAGCTATGCTTGCATCACTGCACACCAACCTGGGTGACAGATAAAGACTGTTGAAAAGAAAAGAAAGAAAGAGAGAGAGGGAGGGAGAGAGGGAGGAAAGAGAAAAAGATAAAGAAAGAAAAAGGAAGGAAGGGAGGAAAATTTATGCAAAAATCAACTAGTATTCATAAAGTGAGTTTAAGAGAGAAGGATACAAGCTTACTATACAAAAATCAATCATATTTCTATATGCCAAATAATCATATACAGGAAAATTTAAAGCACTGTTTACAATAATACCAAACATATAAAATATGCTTGGTTAAGTCTCTAACAATTTGAAGATCTTTGTTAAATATCTAAACACTGAAAAATATAAAATATCACTCAGAGAAATTAAATGCTTAAATATATGGAGAAATATACTATCTATGAGTCAGAAGACAGTATTTTTAAGATGTAAATTATCCCCAAATTGATCTAAAGATTTAATACAATTTCAATCAAATCTCAGCAGTTTTTTTGTGAAACTTGACAAAATGAAAATTGATGTGGAAACACAAAAAAACCTAGATTAGCCAAAACAAATTTGTAAAATGAAAAACAAAATTGGAGGACTGATACTACCTAAGACTTATAAAAAGCTGAAGTAATCAAGACAGCTTTGATACTGGCAAAGATGGATAAAAAGATAAAGATAACATAATAGAAAGTCCAGAAATAGGCATACACATTTATGAAAAACTGATTTTTGACAAAAGAGCAAAATCAGTACAGTGGAGCAAGCACAGTCTCTTCATCAAATGTTATTCGAAAGATCAGAAAATCATACGCAAAACAAAAAAAGAACTTTAATCCATATATATATACTATATAGAACAATTAAATAAAAATGAATCATTGGCCTAAATATAAACTTACAACTATAAAACTTCTAGCATAAAAAGTAGGAAAACTTCTGTGACTTTGGGTTAGCAAATAATTCTTAGATATAGCAAAAAAACAAAACAAAACACACTTATATAAAATATTAACAGATTGGACTTCAAAAAATTAAAATTTTCTGCTCTTTGAAAGATGCTATTAAGAAAATAAAAAGATAAGCCAAAGACTGGTAGAAGATATTTGCAAAGCAGATATATGATAAAGGACTTATATCAAGAATTTATAAAGAATTCTCCAAACTTAAGAAGAAATCATGCAAACTAATACAAAACTGGGCAAAATATTTGAATAGAAACTTCAATAAAAGCTGTCAATGATTGCTTGGACATGGAGTGGAAATTACACAGAGACAAAAAGAAACTTTTGGGCATAATGGTTGTGTTCATCATTAATTATAGTGATTAGTTCAAGGGACTCTACATATATCAAAATTTATACAATCCAAATAGGTACAGTTTACTGTATATAAATTAATCCAAATAAAGCTGTTGAAGAAAATACTCAAATTCTATAATCTATTTTTATGAGTAAAACACAAGAAAAGAATATTAAATAACTCCAAATGCCACTTTTTTTCTAATATTTTCTTAATACAACATTGCTTATTTTTGTTTCCTGGGATGAGAAGGATCTATAAAGAGAATCACTATCACTTTTTTCAAGGGAAACATTCTATAATTGTGGTTTAAAATTACCTTCAGGGAATCTGGAGCCAACCTATTCCAATGACACATTACACACTGATAGAGCAGCTAATCTGATAGACATCAAAAGCTGGAGGTACACTGCTGGATGAAGATTGCTGCTAGCATGATTTACTTGTGGATATAACCCCTCAGCTTCAGTAGTTGCTCATGTAATCGAGTTCGCCTGTGAGAAGAAAATAAGTAGTTAGGATAGTTAACACTGTTATAAATCTCTTCTCTCCCTTTCTCTAGACAGGAAGATGGGCTTCTCTTTACTCCAAATGAAAATAATAATAATAATAATATTAAAGTAAACTCAGAAGTTATTTCAGAAGGAGCTGAAGCAAATTAACTGGAAGATACTTTCCACTGGCCCTTTATATAATATGAAGAAGAAATAACTGCAACATATAACAGAACCATATATAATATTAATACTATATGAAGAACAAATAAAAATCAATTTAAAAAAGGTGAGCAATCAAACAACAAAAAAGGCAAGTATGTATAGTCAAACTTGCAACTGAGATTTAAAAAAAGAAATACAAATAGTCAAGAAATATATGGGAAAGTACTAAATCTCTACGATATGTCAATAAGCCAACAATTACAAGAGAAAATGTTAGGTGACTTTAATTAAAAGGACAGAAATTGAAATGTGAGAAGGAAAGCATAAGATTATCAAATGCTGTTTCTAAATGGTCTTGAGGGTAAATTTGTAAAGGACAAATCAACTTAAAAAGCTCAAAAATCTTTTCATTGCCTCGAATTTCTGATAATTTCAAAGAATTTTTACACTTGAGATTCAATACAAACATTTTTTTTTCCGGTGAAAACTTAGTCTGTATTACATGCTCACTCTTTCTCATTAATTTGCCATTCTGTTGTCAACCAGTCCTGTTATTTTCTGTGGTTACTTGTATACAAGTCTGTAGTTTCTATTTCACGCTTTGATTACTTGCTACACATTTTAGACTTAGTTGAGTTTTTACCAGCTTCAAACCTTTATTTGTGAATAAAAAAAGATCAAAACTCCAAAAATTTCTGAACAATTAAAAAAATCCCATTTTTAACAAACTAACTGAAGTAGTTTAAGATAAATTGTGTGACTCTGTTAAACAAGTAATACCGAGGTATTAGAAATTATTGAAGCCGGGCTCGGTGGCTCAGCCTATAATCCCGCGCCTTTGGGAGGCTAAGGTGAGTGGATTGCCTGAGCCCACGGGTTCGAGACCCGCCTGGGCAAGCGAGACCTCATCTCTACAATAAATCAAAAAATTAGCCGGGCGTGGTAGCATGCGCCTGTAGTTCCAGCTACTTGGAAGACTGAGGCGGAAGGATCGCCGGAGCCCAGCAGGTCGAGGCTGCGGTGGCCGGGAGTGGCCACTGCACTCCAGTCTGGGCGACAGAGTGAGACTCCGTGAGACTCCAACTCAAAAAAAAAAAAAAAAAAGAAATTATTGACATTGAAGTCCACAGTGCTTTATGTTTTCCTAATGGGTACACAAAAAAATGTTAAAGCGCTGAGAAATCATGGATACACAATCAATATTAATTTGGAGAAAGAGTGGTTTGGGAGAGAAAGCAAATAAGGAGTAGTCAAGAATTAAAATTTGAAATGGCCATGTAGAGTCTTCATTCATTTCCCCATGTTGGTCATCTTTGCAAATTTGTCAGATAGTTATACACTTGTGTTAAAAATGCAACAAATGGTATTGCGTAGAATTGTGAATAGTTGTTATTTGATGAATAGTGGACCACAAGTCAGATGTGAGGGAGTTTTATGGACTAGAGAACCTCAGGTACAGTTCTGGAATTCAGATGAAGATGGTAAATCATAAATACTAGAGCAATCAAAAACAAAGATTTCTCAGATGTACCATGAAACATTTTGATTCAGAAAGTTGGCTCCATGGCGCCATATTCTAAAAAACAGGTTTTAAAATAGGTTACTCTGGTTTTTAGCATGATAACCTTGAGAGATGTTAACTTTTAACTATATGGTTGTTTAGATATTTTGCATATGTTTTCCTAAATTTGTTTGATCGTAAACTTTCTTCTCTAGGCATTTCAAAAAACAGTTGTTTTATGGGACATGTTTTGAGAAATGGTTTTCCACAGGGTTAAAAGTCATTTTCGATGACTATGAGTTTGGGTGGAAAACTGGACAGTTATAAACAACTTTAAATATAATAGAGATAGAGGAGTGAATGTAGAGATACTATTCTCTGCATAGTCTAAGGAGAGGAAACGCTAGGCAAAACATAAGTAATTAGAGAAAATGTAAAACAAATAAAGGCCAGCGTGAGATTTTGTCTGTGAGACTGACAAAATTACAGTTTGGGGTTGAAATGAGAATAAGTCATTCCTTGTAGAAGCATTCTCAGGAGACAGCCAATTAAAAGATTCCTCACCCTGTTATAGGCTCTGTATGAATGAGTGGGAGTCTGTCCCTTTCCCCAGTGAGTTTGAGTGAACTCTAACAGTGGGAACAGGTGAATCCCAGGTGCAAAGGGGAGGTTCTGCAAAGAACTGTCAGAATCAAAGGACAGGACACCAATTGCTGCCAGTTTGAGTGGTTAGAAAGTGCTTCAAGGGAGACTTAATGTCCAATCACATCAAAATTGCCACACCCTTGTGAAGATGATATCACCATGAAGAAGGAGAGGAAACTGCAGGCTACATATTAGAGACAGAGTAGCTGTCCAGTAGTTTCAGGGGCTCTCCAAGGAAGATGGTCCTGGGTTTTGCTTCCTTTTCCTTTGCTTTATTTACCTTTTATCCTCTCTTGCTTCATCTCTTCTTCTAGCCTCTTCTTTGCTGTCTTTTGTTTTCTTCTCCTCCCACCCCTTTTCCTTTCTTGTTTGTATTATTTGCCAGAAATACTCCTAGAATGACTAGGAGAAAATCCACAGGCTGCCACCTAAAGAAAATATCCCCACGGTGTCTGAATTTTTGCACCGGTTGTATCTTTGCTAAACAGACAGCCCATTGGCCAGTTGTCCTTTCAACTGAGCCTTTCACTAGATGTCTTTTCTCTGTGTTTGGACAATACCTTATAAAACCTTGGGTTTTATATACACAAATTTGAATTATGATTACAGTTTTAATGTGTCTACCCCAAATCGATTTTTAGTGATTTTGAAACAGGTATTGTATTTTATTCCCAGTGTAGTGCTTGGTACATAATAGGTATTCAAATTATAAATGACCAGAACTGGGATAAATAAATAAGAAAATTTAAAAAAAGAATTTTGTGAAGACAGTTTATTCAGATTGTTAGACCAGGAATATTTTCTCATAATTAATTATTAATTATTAGTTCATATCTAATAATGGTTTATTGGGGAGATACTCCAGGTTTTCTAGAAAGTCTCAAGTCACTGAACAAGGGATGATGATGATGATGATGAACAAGACATATCTATAAAATATATAAGTATATAATTATATATAAATGTGTACATATGAATATATGAAATATATAAATATAAAATATACAATTATATGTATATTAAAACAATGATGTTTTTAAAACAATGTTTTTAAAACAATGATGCATTTTAAAACAATGATGCATTATTTTTATATGACTCAGGATTATTTAAATCCTCTTTTGAGTGTATCTGCTGTTACTTTAGAGCCTTAACTGAAACAAGATGGGACATAATCAGCAATCTAGAGAAAATCAACTGTCAATTTAATGCAATAAATATTTATCATATGAGTACAGGTGAATGACTGAAATATTGTAAATGAGGGAAGACTTGAGAAAAATCTTATTACTTTACATGAAGCCAAATTGACTGAGATGCCATTTGTAAGCAGGACACACACATTTCCAGAGAAGACAATGGAAAGAAGATAAATGCAAACAGAAGGATTTTTACTAAGGATAACCTTCAAGGAATCCTTTACCTAATGAGGGTAGAATGGCTATTTCTTGGGAGATGTTTTTAAGAGTATAGTGACTCCTTTTTTGTAGACCTTTCAATACATAAGACACCAGTTTCCCGGAGCTCGCTTCTGGCTATATAATTCTGGAATATTCTTGAGCCTTTTGATCCTCTCCTCCAATGACCTTAATTCCTTTTATCAATTTAAAATGTTTACAAGAGACATGCATCTATTTACAATGATGAGAAATTCAAGAATTCTCCAGGCAAATCTATTTTAGTGAAAATTCCTTATTTTAAGTGACCTCGTGAGTTCATCAGGGTAGACACAGGATTTAAAAGAAGCAGTTACACAGGGTTTAAATCTGAAGGAGAACAACATAAAAGACAAAGTATAACTCTATCTTTTGTAGTATCATCTTTCTGTAAAAAGAAAACATGAATTGAAGATGGTGCATTAGCTTGAGAAGCCAAAATAATTCCAATACCTATTCAAGTGTTATAATTAAACTCTGATTAAAACCTCTTATAAAACGTATACTTTGACATTTTCACCTTGATAGTTTTCAACAGTCAGCCTTTGAATGACTTTGTTGAAGGTCTTGATCTGGTCCCCTTTCTACTGAGGGCTTTGACCCACTCCCTCTTCTTTTGAGGGCTTCTCTAGCATTAGACACCCTTGGATGCAACCAACGTCCAGCTGCCTCTGGAAAATTCACACACCCTGTGCCTACTGGAGCATGTTTACATCAACACATTCCTTTCCACTTCAGCCATTTCTTTCTCTGGCAATTCCAGAAATACACTGGGCGGTAAGCACATTGCACTCACATCATGCTTCGTGATAATATGTACTTGCTCAACAATATTTGCAAGTGGTGGCCCTACCCAGATTTTGAAGTGGACACTGTAGTTTCTAGAGGGAAAGAGGAAAACTTAAAAACCTATTGCCACCTTCCATTCATGGTAATACACTTAAGACAATGCCATGCAGTTAATTTGATGACTTTTAATGTATATATTAGGCCCAAATTGTTAATTCTCCAGTGCTTTTATAAGGTACACAGGTGCTGCCCTTAAATAGTCCAATTCTCCTAAAAAAAAACCCCTATAAGTGAAAATAACAGATTATTATTCCAGTAAAAACTCTTGATCTTTCTCCTGCACCAAGATTCTGCAAAATCTGAGTCCCCATTTTATGTCTTTCTTCTTTGATCACATTGTCAATCTCACCCTTCCTTAAGGACTGTGGTGTATTATATCTGGGTAGGGTACTGCCCCAGTGATTTTGACATCCTGCCATGTTTAGGATATGTTGTCCCTGGTCAGAGTTTTGGAGCCCTGCTTGCATGTTAGAATCACCTGTGGAACTTGGAAAAATATTAGTATGCTCTGGTCCCAGAAAAAAAAGTTAACAAATCACAGTTAGTGGGGGTGAGATCATAATTGTGAGTGTTTTCTTAAAATGCCACAGATGATTTCAGGGTATAGCCAATGTTTATGATCACTGGCCCAGAGGTGCACTTCTCAAACTTGAATATGCAAGAAGCACCTCAGATTTGATTCATTAGGACTAAGGTAGGCCAGAGATTCTGCACCACTACATTTCTAACCTAGTTTCCCAATGATGCTGGAGAACCACACTTTTGAGGAGATTTCACATAGGAAAGAAATGCCTGCTAGTGTCAGTTGTTCAGAAAGATAACTACAAACTCTACCACAGAGAAGGTCAATCTCAATTGAGGCTCAAACTCTCCAATAGTGTCTCCTGCTATTGAGTCACAGGTAATCTGATATTCCTACTGACACTGTCACACTTTTTTTTTTCTTTATTTTACTTTAAAGCTGTGGGATACAAGTCAGGATTAGGTACATAAGTGATCTATGTGTAGGTAAAGTTTGGGCCTC